>QOVD01002624.1:0-19398 GCA_003521225.1 Tuber microsphaerosporum | reverse complement strand
GGCCGGTTTGGGGGAGACGGCAGGTGCCGTAGTGGGGGGTGCTGGTCGGATGGTGGTGGGGGAAGAAACCCTCGAAGCGAGGTCTCTAAGCGAGCTCTGGGTGTCTTTGCCCAAAGAGGAAACGGCGGAGTTGGTGGCGTCAATTGCTTTCTGCACTTCGCTGGTTCGAGAGTCGAGCATGACGTACATGTCAGAGAGCTCCTCAATTGCCATGGGGACCGTGCAGAGGGATGTGATGGATTTCTCCAGCGCGTTGAAACGTCCGGTAAGGGAGACGAGCCCTTGCGTGACAGATGAAAGCAGGGAGATCAGAACCGCTTTCCCAGGGGTAAGGGAGGACAGTTCTTATTCCGTGAGGCTGGGGATAGGCTCAGCAGCGCGCCTGATGAGCTCCTTTGTCTGTGCAAGGAAATGAGCGATTGTGTGGAGCCGCTGTGAGGGGAGAGGAGTTGGGGCACGGGAGGAGTGCTGGGAGGACTGGGCGGAGGGGTTTTGGGAGGCCATTGGACCTGTGAAGCCTGATCACAGGCGCGAATTGTATGCGTGTAGGTGGGAGACACCAGAAGCTAATGGTGTTGAAGGACGTTGGTTAAGGTAGGGGGGGGAAAATTGCGGAGAGGGAGCTTGGTCACTATCTGACAATAATTGGCTTATATATATAGCCACACGAGACTTATACAAATTAGATGCAGGGGGAAAAAACACTTTGTAGGCGTTAGCAGTAGGTGGGGAGCTTTTCCATAACGTGATATCCTGAAGGGCCACAATGAGGGGGGAATTAGATTTGGTGGTAAACCCACTAAACAGAGAATGAAAAACATTAATGCTACCGAGGCAATTATGCTGAACAATGGAAAGATTTAAACATGACGTATTTGGGGTAGCATCTCTTGTTTGGAGCGCAGGTTGTGCCTCCATTTACAAGTCTTCTTCATCTAGGGGAGGAGGGGGGGGGCATATCCAGGTCGGTACCTGGTAAGAGGCCAAATTGTAAGCGTTCCAGGTCCCTGGTGAAGAGGATCCTTTGAGGCATAGGGGCGGCTAGCATTGAGTTGGCTGCTGATTTGGACCTGGTGGGCTGTCTTACCGTTTCCGGCATTTCATGTTGAGGAGGGCCAGGAGCCATGGGGGTTGATGGGAACCCTGGGGCAGTGTTGGGGGAAGCCTCTGGTGCGTCGGGGATGACTTGGTCGGCCGGGGGGGGGAGAGAGGCAACAATTTCCTTTCGAATAGGGTAGTTGCTGTCTGTTGCTGCATGTTCTCCTTGGCAATTCGAGCAGGTAGGGGGGGTGGCGGTACAGCAGTCTATTACAGGCTTAGTATTTCTGTAACTGGTACAGGTACCTGAGTTACTATGTTTGGTTTCGAGTATCGTTTGATACTCAGGATGTTTTATGTTTGGTGTCGAGTATCGTTTGATACTCAGTATGTTTTATGTTTGGTTTCGAGTATCGCTTGATACTCAGTGTGCTTTATGTTTGGTTTCGAATATCGTTTGATACTCAGTATGTTTTATGTTTGGTTTCGAGTATCATTTGATACTCAGTATGTTTTATGTTTGGTTTTGAAGTATCGTTTGATACTCACCATGTGTTAGGTTTGATACCTAAGAAGTTTCAAGGCTGCCATTCTCGAAGCCTTATTGTTTTGTTAAGCAAGACATGGGATTGCCTGACAAAGTGTATTTAAGACCTACTATTCTCCGGACTTAGAGAAGGCAGACTTCTGCAGACAGAGTTTTCAATATACTTGGTTGAACAGTTACTTCTTCAGTTCGCTTTAAGAATCTTTAAGTATTCACTTAGGTTTACCAAACGTCTACTATTAGGAACTACTTAGTAGTTGCGATATAGTAACAAGTTTGTTACAACAACTTAGTCTGAGCCTCCGGTACTGAGTCTCATCAAAATACCACACTTTGGTATAGAGACTGTATCGTTATGCTATCGATATACGGCACCACCCCGTGGGACTGTTACATTTTTTTAACTTCAACAAGTTATAAAGATTTCGTAGTCTCAGGAACCAAGTAGGGGCAAGTCCTCTAAGCGAGCAGGAAAGAGACCAGCCAGAGACAGCCAAGGACGATTTATCAAAGCCTCAAAAGAACAGTTCACTATTGACGAAGCTGCCAGGCAGCTATCCAGGGACGAAGCACAGCAAGTCCTAGCAGAATCATCAAAGGAACTCGAAAAAGCAAGACCACCAACCCCAGGCAGGTTCCCAGAATCACCCAAAAAGGCTACTCCAGCACGAGCTACACCAGGGAATGACCCTGACGATTCAGACAGCAGTAGCGATTCAGATAAGATGTCAGAAGGCGCAGGACCTAGTAATAGGCCAGCAAGTCCCACGCCTAGCCCAGCAACAATGGCCAAGCTAAGCATCAAGGTACCAACACCAAGGAAGTTCACAGGCGAAGGGGACCACCTCAAGCCAGAAGCATTTGATAGATAGTACAACTCAGTCCAACTCTACCTACGACTACATGGGGTACGATAGAGTGTTGAAGGATCAGGGAACTACTGGATCCTTTATACAGAGGGACGAGCACAAGAAGTAGCATTCCAGGCTGCAGAACTCTTCAGAGCAGATATCACCAGGGATCTCTCGATTACCTACCTGAGGGAACGGTTTCAGTCATCGAAACAGAAAGACAACACTTATTGAAAGTTCCATGATATTGGTCAAGTCAAGAATGGCAAAGTATACGAAATTTCAGCTGTTGGCACAGATCTACTCATGCACAGATCACGATTACCTTCAAACACTATTAGCGACTATGCTTTTATCCAACAACTATTTGCATGTATGCACTCCAAACTATGACAGGATGTGGAATCTCGATATGAAGGTGATGAATCAATTCATGATATTATCGCAACTGCAGAATGACTGGATGCCATCAACCGAAGGACTGGAGTTTATGGAAAGGACAAGTATGAGAAGAAAGACCACAACTATAGAGACCAGAAACAGGACCGGAAACCTAAGAAAGGGTTCAACAAACAAACTAATCCCTCCAAAAATAAGGACTGAAAGGATAACGGAACTTGTTTCACTTGTGGTGGAAAAGGGCATATAGCAAAAGACTGCCCAAGCAAGAGCGACAAAGGAAAGACCAAGGTCAAGAAGGAAGCATCCTCCAACTTAGCGGAACAAGAGGACGGATATGATGAAGTTTCTATCAACACTCTTGAGATCGAAAGCTATGCATCAGCTAAAGCAACTCGACCCGCAATGATCAAAGTACAACATGCGCTAGAAGGTACCATATTTATCAATGGGAAGGAAGCTAGAGTCCTGTTTGATACAGGAATGATTGGAGCCAACTTGATAAGTGCAAACTTCGTTACAGTCCACGGTATTCCCTGTACTGAAATGGAAAAACCTACCAAGATACACATGGCTATGAAAGGATCTCGATCAGAAAGCCATAGGGAATGTATCGTCGATCTCTCAGTTGGAAAACTCAATGCCAAAGGCAACAAAATGATTGTTGGGAACTTAGCAAAGTACGATGCACTCATAGGAATGCCGTTCCTCAAACAACACGAAGCTACAATCGAATGTGGTAAATTAGCAATAGTGTTTCCCAAACAAAAGGTGAGGATCAACTGCACTCCAACAAGCAGAAACATAAGAGCAGCCATAGTCAGTACAGAAACCATTATGGAACAGCATCCAGAGGTATTCCCGGAAGTCATACCAGAAGGATTACCACCACTCAGAAAGATAAACCATGAGATTAGGCTCAAACCAGGAGCGGAACAAAGAAGCTTACCAACATATGCTATTCCAGAACGATAGGTGTCAGACCTTGGAAAATGGATAGAAGACAAAATAGATAGTGGGATCATCGAACGAAAAGTAGTGCATGGAGTGGCCCCCATGTTCGCTCAAGAAAAGAAAGACAAAATACGCATGAGGCTACTAGTTGACCTTACTGCAAGAAATGATATAACCATAAAGGACGATGAAACGATCCCAAACCAGAGGATGATCCTCAACTCTCTAGCAAGAGCGAGATACAGGAGCAAGATAGACCTCAGCGATGCTTATTTCCAGACAAGAGTGGAGCCAAAGGATGTTGATAAGAACGGTTTCAAATCAACTTTTGGATGTTCCGTCAGCAAAGTTATGCTGCCAGGAGATATGAATACACCAGGAACATTCATGCGCATAATATCTGACCCATTTGCCGACTACTTGGGGAAGTTTCTAAGGGTATATATTGACGATATACTCATATTCTCCGATACAGAGGAAGACCATTTGATACCCATATCAAAAGTCTGCGATAAGCTCAGGAATGCGAAATTCTATGCAAGCAGGAAGAAATCAGAATTTTTCTGCACCAACATGGATGTACTAGGACACGTAATTGACAAAGAAGGTCTAAAGCCATTACCTGAAAAGATAACGAAAATTGAAGAATGGACTACACCACAGAACAAAAAGAAACTGCAGGAATTTCTCGATACTGTTAACTATATCAGCCAATTCCTGTCCCACATAGCAACAATAACTGCACCCCTCACGGCGCTTACTGGAACAGAAGAATTTGTGTGGACTGCAACACATGACCAAGCCATGGAAAATGTTAAGAGAATGGTTGCACAAAACGAGGTTATAAAACCATTACACTATGAATCAGCATTACCAATATAGTTGATAACTGATGCATCAGAAACCGGAGTAGGAGCATGGGTAGGACAAGGAGAAACAGCTGATACTGCAAGACCAGCAGCATTACATAGTAGGAAATTCTCCAATGCCTAGATGAATTATGGGACCACAGACAAGGAAGCATTAGCGATTGTGGATGCACTTGCAGCACTCCACCACCTCCTGGCAGGAAACAGGTTTATGATTGTCACAGATCATCAACCCCTCATGCACCAAAAGCCGAGCAAAACACCAACCAAGAAGCAGCTCTGTTGGAGAGGATTCATAGGCCAATACGATACGGAAATAGTATACCGGCCAGGGAAGTTGAACTATTTAGCTGACGCTTTATTACATCTCTATGTGAACGATAACGAATATGCTCAGTACGCTAAAGATCCTACTCAGGAAGAACCAGAAACCAACCCTCTATTACCCTCTGATAACTAACCTATTGTCCTTTACACTGAATACCTATCGAGCAACATGTCCCGATATGAGAGCCTACCAGTTCAGTACATTCATGACCACGATAGCTGTGGTTATGAATGTGATTTCAAAGACTATCGAGAATACCCTTCTATTAATGATTGGGAAGATTATAGGAGTATCGGCAGCAACAGAAGCCAGGAAGAAATAGATCACTCAGCAATGCACTGGTCTTTTTACGATATACAAGCCTGCCCTGATCACAAGAATTAAAACCACCTACCAAGACCTACAGCGGTTTCCCAGGCAGCAGTCCACCAGCTGCTGTTCTCCCCACCGATGAGGATGAAGACATGGACGCAGGACCGGAAGAAATCATATCAATCCGACCCAGACTGGACCTATTGAAGATCCAGAAACGATTACATGAAGCACTTGGTTGCACTACAACTGGCATCCCCTGCGAAAGCCCTAACTGCCCAGAGTATCAGGCCCAAAGATCATCAACTACCAAGCCCCTCTATGGAGGGCCATTAGCAAGTTATAACATTGTCCCTGTCGTTGAGCCACCTAGGCTACCCCACCATGAGCGAAGCCTCTACGAGGTCTACGACATACTTGAGGAAGAAGAGGATGAGATCTCAAGATGGCAGAGGGTGGTTGATGAAAGAGATATCACACAAGCTGTGAACGACATGGAATCCATCTGGCAGAAACAGATGATCAAAGGATACCGGAACGACCCAGTCTACAAATTGGCCCAGGACTCCAACAACACATCCCGAGAAGGAAAAATGCAACACTACCGCATCCGTAATGGACTACTCTATGCCACCACTCGAGGAGGAGAAGACTGCCTCTATATACCAAGAGCACATGGGGTCAATGGAGAAACGCTTAGGGAACTAATGATTAGCGAGATACACAACAAGGGACACCACAGTGCAGACCGCAACCTACGATATGCTACCGAGTATATCTATTGGCCAGAAATGAGGAAGGATTTTAGGGATTTCGTCAGGCAATGCGAGCTTTGCTAGGCAAACAAGGAACGCAATACTTTGCCAAAAGGCAAAGCACTTACTCTCCCTTTTCCCTCTGAGCTATTCTCGAGTTATGCTATTGATTTTATGGTACCTTTTACTAGGCTAAAGGAAAAGGACTCGGTATTGGTAATAGTGGATAGAGCAGTAGGATATAGCTGGCTAATCCCAACCTTGGTCAACACTACTGCAGTAACCACCATGGAACTACTCCGGCACTATATTTTTACGCCACATGGAGTACCTACCTCGATTGTCAGCGATGCTGACCCATGATTTACTTCCAAGTTCTGGATGCAGACCCTCAAGACCATGGGGGTTGAACACATCATGGCTGCGCCCGGCTACCACCAAACCAACAGGCAAGCTGAACAGAAAATCAGGGAACTTAAAACTGCCCTGAGAAACGTTATCAACAACCGCCAGACCAACTGGCCCTCCTCCCTTCCTGAAGTGACAGCATATTCTAACGCTGGACACTCAGATACCATTAACATGTCACCATATAAAGCGGTATATGGACGAGACTACCCTCTACTTGATACCTACCGAACCTAACCCTCTGCCGTTCCTGCCTCTGACGATTACTACAACAGACATCAGGAGATCAGAAATGCAGCCTACCAAGCATTAAGGCTGGCAAGAGCGAGGTTTGCCAGAGTGGCAGCTAAGAGAAGAAAAGAGCATAAACCGGTGGAGGTTGAAGGAATAGTTATGGTATTGGAGACCAATTTGCGATGGAATCTGGCAGGTCCAGGAAACTACAACCATGATAGCGAGGACACTTTACAGTATTAGAATTCGATGAACATACACAGAACTACACAGTTAGTATGGACTCGAGAATATACCTCCAGCAGAAGGGGGTGTTTCACTGTTCAGTTATCAAAGCCTACCACCCAAATGACAATGAACGGTTTCCAGGCAGGAACCATACTAAACCAGCGCCTATTCTCATCAACGAAGAACAGGAATGGGAAGTGGAAACCATACTAAACCATAGGCAGAGGCATGGACGAGACCAATTCTTGGTCAAATGGATTGGATATACAGCGAGCGCGAACTCTTAGGAACCTATTGAGGGACTTGAGAACTCGATAGAGATGGTACAGGCATGGTGGACTGACAATATACCAGGAGATGAATTTCCTTGTGTTTTTTCTGGGTATATTACGGTTTGTTTTTCTCCTATTAGGGATGGTTTTGAATCTCATGTTATTGAGCCTTCGGTTGACAAAGGGTTTTGGGAACCCCATTTGGATACTGATTATAATAGCGAGGATTGATGTTTTTTGAGGTTTATTATTTTTGAAATAAGAGTGTTATTTTGTTTTCGGGGTGTAACTGGTACAGGTACCTGAGTTACTATGTTTGGTTTCAAGTAGTGTTTGATACTCAGTATGTTTTATATTTGGTTTGGAGTATGGTTTGATACTGTGTATGTTTTATGTTTGGTTTCGAGTATCGTTTGATACTCAGTATGCTTTATGTTTGGTTTCGAGTATCGTTTGATACTCAGTATGTTTTATGTTTGGTTTCGAGTATCGTTTGATACTCAGTATGATTTATGTTTGGTTTTGAAGTATCGTTTGATACTCACCATGTGTTAGGTTTGATACCTAAGAAGTTTCAAGGCTGCCATTCTCGGAGCCTTATTGTTTTGTTAAGCAAGGCATGAGATTGCCTGACAAAGTGTATTTAAGACCTGCTATTCTCCGGACTTAGAGAAGGCAGACTTCGACAGACAGAGTTTTCAATATACTTGGTTGAACAGTTACTTCTTCAGTTCGCTTCGAGAATCTTTAAGTATTCACTTAGGTTTACCAAACGTCTACTATGAGGAACTACTTAGTAGTTGCGATATAGTAAGAAGTTTGTTACAACAACTTAGTCTAAGCCTCCAGTACTTAGTCTCATTAAAATACTGCACTTTGGTATAGAGACTGTATCGTTATCCTATCAATATACGGCACCACCCCGTGGGGCCGTTACAATTTCCTTCGTTGGGGCATGTAGTATTAGTGCATCTATGCTCAGAACGGGGGTGTGGCATGGCACAGATAGGGCATGTGTCAGTATCTTTCTTGCAAAGAGTCATGGAATGGCCAAAGTACCAGCACTTTTTGCATTGGGTAAGCTTTGAGGCAGAGTAGGCCGGGGCCACAGGTCGAGCCCTTGAGAATAGGCGAATGGATTCTCCAAATTTCTTGGCATCGGTGGGGGTCACGGTAACTACTATTGTGCTGGTCTTCTTTCCAGGTTGTTTCTCTGGGTCAGGTTGCAGGAGCTGGGCCCTGTGGATTAGGGTATCAATTGAGTTAGTAATGGATTCTAGCAGATATGGGAATAGCTCTGCCCGGTCTTCCGGCAAGGCTGCCAGTAGCACGTTGTGAATTTGCAGGTCGATGTTAGTAGGTGCGCATCTGAACGGTTGGTAGGGGTTGAGGGCCATTGGGAGGCTCTGATTGAGCTTTCTTGTGATGGCTTCAAAGAATGTGGCGTATGCTGTAGAGGGAGTGAAGGGGTTGGCTGTAAGGGTTACTGCCCCATTGCGATTGACTGTTGCTGTGAATGAGAGGGGGAGGGTGCACCCTGCTTGTTTGAGAACGCCAGCCATAATATCTGGCAGTGTAGCAACCATGCGGAAAGAGTCTTCTGGTTGGGACGGAGAGAGGCGGGGGGCAAAGAAGCGTCTTTGAGCCGCTGGTAGTGTGGGGTGAGATCTGGGCAACTCAGGGCGGCTGGTCGATGCCACCTGTTCTGCGGAGGCTGGCTTCTTGCCTTTCCTTCCTTTGCTAGCCACTTGGGCTCATAACCTGGCAGAAGAGGGCTCAGTATCAGTCAAGACTTTGAATCCAGGGGGTGGACCCGGGAGGAACTGTGTGAGTGGCGGGTAACGGTCTGGGAGCGAGTCGGCTTCGGCTGAATTTGGGTATCAGGAGGCGTGAAGAATTACGGCAACCACTGAGTGTGGGAATCTAGCCACATATGACTCTGGGTTGCCATACCACTTCCCCTCAAAGCAGATGGGGTGGTCCACTGCATCAACGGTGGACTGGCTGGATTGAGCGGGAGGGTTCTTTTTTCCTTGTTTTTGTTTGGATGGTGTCGGTGTAGTGGAGGGCTGAGGTTGGGTAGCTGAGGGTGAGGGGGGGCAGATCTGGCCACAGTGAGGGCAGAGACTCTTGAAGCGAGGTTTTTAATCTGAGTATCGATTTGCAGGTTCGAGTGGGGGGGCGCTGAGAACAGCCTATTTTCGATTGCTCCAATCTGTGAGCTGATGGAGTCGAGACCCCGGGGCCCAGTAATGAGGTCAACCTTAGCCGCTATTGTGGTAAGAGATGCAGTCATGTCATTGATTTTGTTGACAAGGTGAGTGATAAGTGGAGCTATAGCCTATTCCGCCGAGGTGAAGCTGGCAGTCTCAGGGGCGTAAAGGGAGGGATGGCTGGTAGGGCTAAGGTGGCATTGTCTGGCTGCATCAGCCAGGAGGTGTACAATGGCGGCGTCTTCAGTTGTTGGGAGAGAAAGGGCCAGGGACGGGGTTGGTGCTCGGGAGCTGGAGTGAGGGTGAGATCTGCGCCCCTGCCGTGAGGAGATGGAGCGGTGAGGGCCAGCAGTGCTGGGAGGAGTTTCCTGGGTGGACTGGGGGTGGATGCCTTCCATGTTTGGGGGTGTAGAAAGAAGCAGGCTGGTCTTATGGCCGGCAGCCTGGTTCTCAGAGGCAGATGAGGTTTTTCAAAAAGTGGGAATTCCTGGTTATACTGTAGGAGCAGGTTGTGTTGGCCAAGGATAATGTGATATGTGACATGGTAGTATGGGGTGTGTGAGGTATCTCCGCCTAAAACCACAGCTATTCCGGAAATGTGACAGGTCACAAAGTGGAGGGAGTGTGGAGTAGGTGACTGGGAGCTTGAGGTTTGGGTACCGGTACCGGTACCGTACTTGTACTAAAATTCGGCAATCTGCACTCGAGTATGATACTTGTACCAAGGGTAGGAACCATTAACCGGAACAGACAAGGATATGTATGGCTGGTCAACCTAGAGTAACTGTTCTGTCTTCTTACGGGACCATGTACTTATACGAGTATGATACTAGTTATACTTGGCGATCAATAGAGGGATTTCGCAGTGAGTAAGTTGGTTAATTCTAGCTATGATACCGGTACTCGAGTAAGAGATAACGGACTGTGCGCTTAAAGTTCGGTTACCGGTGGTTAAGCTACGCGATGCCCAATTTTCTTCGTGAGGTAAACAAAGGCTGCCCATCCTAACCCATATTGCAACAAGCAAACATCATAGCTAACTCCTCCTGAATCCGCGAAATCCATACTCTCAAGTTCGCTTGTTGCAATAATAGTCTAAACATGGTTGTCGGTCACAGAGATAGCGATCCTTAACTCTGCCTTGCCAAATTCCTCTAATAATACACTCGGCCGGCAACAGGACGGAGATCAACAGTAAGCATTTAAAATGTGCCAAGGATGTGCTAGGGTAGGGGAATGTCTGGCAAATGTGGCTCATAGAATTTCTATGCGGTTGGTAGGCAGGACTTCATTAGCCGTTTTCCTGCTCCCGAGGTATATATAGGTACTGGGTTATCACTTGTGTTGCCTTAGTTCTGTCTGCTCTCTAAGGACGGCCAAGTTAGCTACGGTGAATGTATGGCCTCCCGCTGGCGAAGTAGAACCCGGTATGAAAGGAATCTCTTCATTTTTTGCATGTTTTCACACTTATAGCTAAGTAGTAGTAGTAGTGGAACTGTTTCTTTTGCCACCAGGATCGTACTGTCACACCCCACAAAGACAGCTAAACTATGAACAATCCTTTTAGGGCCTGTTCGGGAGCCAGACAAACCCAAGGTTTGAGGGCGGAAATCCGTGGTTTGGAGAGATCCTGTGGTTTTGGAAATAGTCGAGGCGTTCGGCACCACATCAACAAACCATGGTTATTTAGAAACTTGAAACTTGTGAAAATGCCCCCAAAACCGAGGTTTGAAACTTTACCTCCGGATGTAAAATTTGGGCAAACCCACCACCCCTTCCTTCAAAGCCATAAGTATGATAGTGGTGTCCACATCGCCAACTAGCTAGGAAAACTAGTTGGTCTGGGTAACGGTAGTGCTAACTAATTAAAAGCTTTTCTCTCTCCTGAATACACCCCTTACTCCACTCAAACCATAGTTCGCCTCCCTGCTTGGTATGACTGCTGGTGGACCTAGGTTTTGAAAACCTCGTAAGAGTAACTTGAGAATTGATGTAGGCAAGAAGTCGAGAAATCTCCAAGGTGTGTGTTGCTCAATGTCCTTGGGATAGATGCAATGAGGCTGGTGGGGTAAAGCTTTGTGGAGCTCAGAGGCAGCGGTGTTTAATCTCAAGAGCCGGGGGCTGTGGCCAAAGCAAGCGAGTGATTGTCTTACTTATGGACAAGGAAGAGATTAGATGGGAGGCAAGAGGGGAGAAAAGGGAGAGGAAGAACGGAGGAAGGAAAGGAGGGGGGCTAGAGACAGGGGTGACGTAAGTAGTCACGAGGTGTCACTCGCGACCATAGAGAATACAAGAGCACGAGCACGATTTCTAACATTATGCGTACTAACCTACTAGACACCCCTATTTTCAACGCAATGATATTCGCCGAGGATCATATGTTAACGCGTAATGCAGGACCATTTCTGAAGACAGACGAGAAAGCCACTATAATTGCAAGCGAATTCATTCCATTTGGTGACCAATACAGTTAGCAGGGAAACAAGAGAGAGCTCCTCTTTAAAAGTTTCCAATATACTTGAGTGCTCACGCGCTCAGGATGTAGCGGAAAGCCCGGCAAATGTGGCTCATAGAATTTCTACTATCTGATTGGGAGCCAAGACTTTATCGCAAGTATCTGCTCGATGATGGGACCGGATACCTGCCGTACCCGGGGGGTCACTGAAAACCAGAAAACATAGCTCTTGTCTCTACAGAGAATTGTATAAGATCAGCAGAAATAGTTTTCCGGATTTTGATGAACCCCTGAGTGCTAGCGCTACTTGTTTAGTCGAGGTCTGCCGGAAGCTGTCCAAGTGTTGGCTTGCAGCCCACCCGTGGCATTGGGTATGGTACTTGTGCTTCAAGTTTCAGTGGCAAGAGGGGTAATAACTCCTGCGGAACTGTACAATAGCTTCGCTCACCTAGCCTCTGATGAGATGTAGAATCCGGGAATGTGGTCTTGGTGCTCGGAATTGTTCTGACTGAGTCTTAGTAACGCTACCGGAATTACACTTTACCCGATCACACTTGTGTAAAGCATCCGGCGAGTTGTATGGAGGGGGCAATGCAGTGCGGCTTGGGCCCAACTACAAACAAACCCACAGGAGGGAAGTGAACTGAAGAAATTTTGGAAAAACCTCAACCTTGATAATGCTACCATTGGATCACTGACAGGTTGAACTGAAACGCTATGAAGGGTGGACAATCTCACCCTACGACACTCGCTACTAGACTAAGAGCGTATATGTGCATTGAAGCTCGGTGCGGAAACAAATAAAAGTCATCATAGCGAATCAACACTACGCCTGAGCCACTCAGACCGTTTCGATATATCTCCTGACTTCCCAATCAGTGACAGCTTCCTCCCATAGCCTCCATTCATGCTCTCTTGTCCCAGCGTAGTGATCCACGAACGCATCACCTAACACCTCTCTAGCAACACTCCCTTTCGCGGCCATTTTGTTCACAGCCTCCATCAAGTTCCTTGCAAGACGCTGACCACCATCACTGCCGGGCCCCCCGGCAACGCTCAATGGGGGTACCGGTATCTCTAACTTTTTTTCCACTCCACGTAGTCCTGTTGTAAGGACCGCTGCTAGCACGTAATACGGATTGGCGTCAGCCCCACAGGTACGGATTTCAAAGCGTGTAGCTTTAGGAGATGCAAGCGGTGGCGAGATGAGGCGGATTGAAGCAGCACGATGTTCTAGGCCCCAAGATACTGTTACCGGCGCCCAAAAGTTCTCAACGAGGCGTTTGTAAGAGTTGACTGTGGGAGCTAAAAGGGGCATGATAGATGGAAGCCCCTCGAGAACTCCAGCTAGAAAGTGACGTCCAATATCCGAAAGATATGCTAGATCACGGCCGGCTTCAGGATCACGTTCGGAACGAGCAAAAAGATTGTTGCCGTCACTATCAACGAGCGATACTAAAGGGAGGGAGAATTAAACAAAGAGTTCGGAAGAGACAAGAGCCGTGCATAGTGTATGACATACTGTGCATATGTCCTGAATTCCCTGGTAAGCCCTCCTTAGGCTTTGCCATAAAGCACGGAGTTATTCCGTACTTCGAGCCAAGAGACTTCACAACGTATCTATTGAGATCAAGAGAAGTCAGAACTGCGCAGCATGCTGTTGGTGGATCCGAGCATACTTGAATAGTCCTGCCCTATCTGCCGTCTCTTTAACCTCTCCGAATTCTAGTGCAGCTTCGTAAACGCCTGGACCAGATTCGGTATGCCACCCCTCTATGTCGACCCTAAATTTTTTGCCTATTTATTCTCAGAGGATGTGGGTTAATTTTTATATTTAAACATATGGCAGGAGCCTCTCTCCACTAACTCCCCGGGTGTGAGCGCCGAGGGTTGAAACATACAAGCGTTAAAAACTCCGTAATAGAAATCCTGGTTCTGCACGGGTCTTGTCAAAGAGTAACCAAACATTCCCGGCGTTATATGTTCTAACGCTGACCCTTTGTTTGCCGCAAGGCTATGGGGGTCTTCTCTAAAATTAAAGAACTCATATTCCGCTAGAATAGAAAGACTTTAGTTTCTTCGGATAGCAAACCTTCCACTTGCAATCGTGCTGGAAGCCCTTGTGGAATGTCGAACAAACCTCCAGCCATTGCGCTCCAGCCTTTCTCCTCGACTCTTTTAGCCGCATTAGACAACAGCCCTCGGGGGCACGGTGCAATGGGTTCTTTGGTATCCGGGTCATGAAAACTGACCAGAAAGAATGGGACACCTCTCTGATCCTTCGAATCGACGAAGGCAGCGGAATCCTCCCACGGTATTCTCCGGAAACTCTGAAAGTCAACCTTTGCAAGTAAATCCCGATATCCGTTTGCAGAGTTTGAAATGCCAAGTTCGCGAAAATATGATTTATCATGCATATCCCAGCCAAATATGACAGAACAGAAGCCGAATCCAGATTCAGCAATGGAAAGAAACTTCTTTTTGGAAATTAGTTTTCCTTACGGATAGAACCACGAGACATGTTAGCCTAACCCCAACAAAACCACTAGGGATGGGCCTACCTCGGTGAATTCCATCCGCATCAACCCCAGCAAGTTTCACTTTATCGTCCTCGCTCAGGGCTAGAGTGATAGACTCGAGGGTATGTGGAGCAGCCATTATGGGATTGATAGCTGGGCTTGTTCTTGTTATTAGTTGTACCCACAGAAATGGTTAAGGCGGGAGAGATGTTTTGACGAGTAAAAAGGGATGATAAGATGCACGAGACGCCTAGCCACCTGAGGAGATTCACTGTTATTTGTATGGGCTGCCTTACTAGAGGGCGAGCGTAGGTGAGGCGCCAATCAGAGCAGGTTCGCCCCACTTACCCTTAACCCCTGATAACAGGTTCTCTGCAGGCTACCGTAAGCGAGAAACGCTCGTTGGTGGCTTATCGTACCTTGCTTAGACAAACCCCGCTGCACGCGCCACATGTAGCGTCAAAGAGCTGGGTTGTAGCCACACCCCCCCATCCTCCCCCACCTTATTCTAACTCATAGCAGAGAGCTCCTTCACTCTTTTAACCCTCACACCCTTTCTCGCCTCCGAAGCTCTCAAAAACTATCACATCAAACACTCGAAATCCCTAAAAGAAATGAACACTGGTGCCGGAAGACTTGAGGGCAAGGCCTGTATTGTTACAGGTGCCGCCGGGTACCGTCCACCTTCGTCGGATTTTAGTCATCACTCAAGCTTACCTGGTAGATGCAAACAGCGGCATTGGGCTCGAGACTGCTGTTCTATTTGCTCGTAATGGGGGCTCTGTCATTCTTGCTGATCTTCGTGACGAGGGGCTCCAGGCAGCTAAGAGAAAGATTGAGACATTAATTCCAGGTGCTAAGTTCAAGACATTCGTATATTTAAACCTACTCCTAGAGTGTTTTCTCTGATGACTAAGATTGAGGGTGATAGAAATGTGACGTTAGCAACGAGGAAAACGTGAAGGCACTGGTTGCGGAAGCGGATGAGTGGGGTGGTGTTGATGTTATGTTTAACAATGCTGGTATCATGCACAACGATGTCTGTCAAATCTACCTAGAACTAAGGAAGAGAGAAAGCTTATCAAGGCCATGGCTGACTCCATTAAAGGACGGTGATGCTATCTCCACCTCTGAGGATGTTTGGGATCTCACCCACAAGATCAATGTTTGCTATACTCCTCTCTAATTCAGAGGATTCAAACCTAAGGGCGGTTTAGGTCAAAGGTGTTTGGTACGGCTGCAAGCACGCTGTCTTGTCGTTCCGCAAGCACAAGAAGACCAAGGGGTCTATCATCAACACTGCATCCGTTGTGGCCCTAGTTGGGAGCGCTGCGGCGCAAATTGCATATACTGCCTCCAAAGGTGCAGTTTTAGCACTTACTCGTGAACTGGCTATGGTTCATGCTCGGGAGGGTGAGTTCTCATATAGGCATTATTACCTAGTCGCACTTGAAACTAATTTTCATCTATTGGATAGGGTTCCGCTTCAATTCCCTGTGCCCTGCCCCCCTTAATACACCGCGTAAGTTTGAAATGAGGGCTCGATGCTGCGTGCATACTCGAGCACATTATTAGAGCCAGGTTTAGCTAAATCGGTACTACAGTTCTTCAGGATTTCCTCGGAACAGATCCAGCAAAACGCGCTCGCCGTGAGATCCACTTCCCCATGGGCCGTTTCGGGGAACCAATCGAACAAGCACATATGGTGGTGTTTCTAGCAAGTGACGAGAGTAGCTTTGTAACTGGTCAGGAAATGGTGGTGGATGGAGGAATGACCAAGGTATTTAAACCTGAATCCTAACCCTACATCCAAAATATTTCCTAAGATCGAAATATAGGCCTACGTCACCCCTGAAGGCCCGGTTGTCCCACCTCCACCGAACAATGCCTTCGGCCGATAATTTTGCCATTTGGAGCCAGGGGAAATGCAGATACTCCCCTTCTTTAATAAACATCAGCAGACTTTTCTCCTTTCCAGCACACGGATATAGGAGCGTTCATGGAACTTGAAATGAAGATCGCTGGTATGAAACAAATACCGTTATTTGTGATTGTCCGCTTCGCAGATGTAGTCCGGCTTTACCCGCCATAGGAAGGATATTGGCCCAGTTCCCCGGAAACATCTTTGTAACCCTAATCTCACATGCCATCAGATGATAACCCCGATAACGACAAGGCCCCCGATACATAGATCCTGCCCGCCAATTTCAAAAGTGCCCGAAAATCCGCACACCTAACCTTTAAGACACTAGTTAGTTTCCCAGGATAATTGATTGAATTAATGAAAACCGTACCTAAAGCTGCGAGTCCTGGTGGCACGATCGCTAGATAGTTTGGAGATTGGCTAGTAGAGGATCCCACCGATAATCGGGTAACTACACATTGTATTATCTGTAGCGAGCACTGAAATAGGTTACACCTACCACCCAATCTTTGAGCTCCTCCAGTCTCCCCGGCATTGCAATGAGTTATCGATGTAGAGAAAAGAAATAAGGAATTGAGCATCCGGCTTAATCTATCAGTACCCCAGAAACTAGGTACAGGCCTGAACTCTAAGAAAAACGAGCGTTGGGTTGTGACTGGAGGGCTCATAAAGAGGAACTAGGTCTGCGCATAATAGAGGTACAGAGGGGGGACCGTTAGAGCGGCAGAGTTCTAGTATGAGGGGATGAACGAAAGTCTTCTTTCCAAACCTTGCGTCCCGACCAACGGTGTCGGTGCCCAGGTATCATACATTTGATCGCGAACTAGGTAGGAGGTGTGGCAACTCAATTGCAGCGAATGGACAACACCAACTTGGACACCGCCATTGCCAGGCTAGACACCGGAATCGCCAAACCCGCCTCCAGAGCTCGTAGGTCGATAACATCCCCCCCAGGACGAGAACTTCGTTCTCAAGGCTGCATACACCGAGGTCGACCTGCTTTGAACTAGGGAATTGTCATTGAATCTACTTACTGTAATGGCAATGAGTCGTATAAGTTGCTTAGTATGAGAAGGTGAGTTTGGGGGGTTTTTCAAAAAGGAGCGAAGTTCCAGGGCCGCTGAGCACTAATGTGCTAAGTCCTCCGTTCTCCTTGGACAGAAAATTAAAATCCGGTACTGATTAAAAGAGGTAACCCCACTTCTCATCCGGGAAGTTCTAACAAGAGCAGAGATTCACCAGATATCATACTACCCAGTAGTCCGCGCTACTGGATTAAGCCTTGGGCATCCTAGCTTTCACACGAGTGATACCAAGTGATCAACAGTTTCTCACCGATCCCAAGTTAGAAATGAATTCAAGTTAAAAATAGTGTAAAAATACCTCTCCGCTACAATAAACCACTGGACTCTAGACCGCTGCTCTCCCAAAACCCAAAATACACTAATCTAGACCATGAATGTTTCTCTTCCTGTTGATGTCCGGTAAGCTAGCTCACGAGGTCTAAACCAAGAGCCCTTGTTCTAGAAAACAGGTGAAGATATAGAAGCATCTAAACGAAACGAAACCATACAGGGCTATTCACTTCTTATCATGACGCAAGCCGGCAACCCAACGGAAGCCCTTGGCTAAGCCAATATTTACACCCTGCGAGGGAGGTAGCAGGTGCTCACTCGATACCCCGGCGGCGATTATGGGGGGTAACAAGGGTCAATTAACGAAAAATAAAAATAAAATATGCACAGTAGACGATACTCCCAATTCGTGATCCCCAAAGTGAGAAATATATCTCCTATATAAATTCACCCAGGATCTCACCTAATTTCTGCACGGCCAGAACGTTATTATCGGTGATTGCTTGCTAACTAGAAGTTAAAGTTGACTCATAGCGGGAGAAACGGGGGAGGGAGGGGTGGGGGAAAGCTTATGGCAACTCATATGGCCCGAATGTACCACGGTCTATGATAGCAGTTGTATTAGTCTCTATAAATCACTCTTTTGTCTACATCTATGCTCGTGCTTGTCTGGTCAGTCAGTCCGCTGAGCACCCATCTTGAAGCGGTGGATGGGTTGACCGAATACGGTAGTAATTATTTGCCTGGAGCACTGGAGTTCAGACACTCACTTGGCCTCTCCATGTCTCACAACTCATAAATAAATACGAGAGAGCTATGATAAGTGATATGGAAATACTAGTGGTGCTCCGCCGGCAAGTCGCATTCTTACATACAGTACAAGTACAGTACAGTGGTGTGCTCGAGTACTTGCGCGCGAATTATGATGCCGATCAACGAAAAGGCACAACGACAGCAAAAAGCTGAGGCGCGTTGCACCGTGATTTACTGTAGTTTGCGCGCAAGCACCGCAGAGCACTTGAGAAAAAAATACAGTAACCTGACCCAGAGCTTAGGTCATTACAGAGCGTTTCTTATAATACTATCATACTACAGCATCCACCATTTCAGCATGATAAATTCCAATAGCAAAACGGGAGCTATACCACGTTCAACAAGTTGCGCGTCGGAGAGCTATGATAGCTAGATGGATACTAACACTTGGGCGGTCGAATCTAGGAATAGTACCGGTAGTGGTGCTTGATAGGGAAGTTAGAAGATGCCATGCTATGATAACTTAATTATAGTAAAGCCTTGTATCGCGCCCAACACGAGACCTCTGAGGCTCTAGAAAAATAATGACCGAGGCGAAATTCTAACCGGGTCAGCTTTTAAAGTCAATTAATGATCACAATATCACGATAAGGAACTGGTGTTCGAAATCTCCTATCAGCACAAGCATTAGCCCTCTGGCACAATACTTCCCGGGGAACGGACGATAGCAGTGCGGAACCACAAACAAGCACAGTATACTGTACAAATACGGACTCGCGCAACTCCAGATCTACTATACAGTGCATACATCGCAACCCTACAAGATCCAGAAAAATGGTGCAATGTACTACACCAGCACTCTTCGCACAAGAGCACACTCTACGATAATCCACCGAAGATCATGCACGAGAATTACCCTGCAAACAACGCCCTCCAACACCCCCTCCCCCGCCACAGTACCATCCATCCACCCACACAAACCAC
>QOVD01002623.1:22703-43652 GCA_003521225.1 Tuber microsphaerosporum | reverse complement strand
CTAACTCCTCCCCCCTCCCCGCCAGCCCTTCAGAAATCACACCCAAAACTCCTCCTGGGCAATAGTCTCCAGCTTCCTACCGCACACAACCATTCCCACAGAAACGCACACAATAACACTACAGCCACACCCGCACTGGCTGAAAGTCGCCTACGCAACCGTGACCGCCGAGGTCCCGCCCCTGCACACTGCCCCCGATGATGATGGTGATAAATTCGACTACATCCTCCACGTAGGCCTCGGTATGGCGGGCGAGTACCATCTCGAAAGGCGCGCGTTCGAGGATGGGTACGTGTTCGGTGACGTGGATGGGAAGGTGCCCGGTGGGGCGGACGCGGCGCCCGGGAGGGGGATTATGCTGAGCGAGGGAGCGAGGCAGCGGGAGCCGGGTGGGAGGGAGTTTGAGTGTGCGCTGGATGTCCCGTGGATCGTGGAGGGGGTGGAGAAGTTTCAGGTTTTTTTTCCTTCTTTCTTTCTTTGCTCCCCCGGAGAGAGTAGGAATGAAGGAATGAATCAAGAGGGCTGATTCTGTAAAAACATTCTTTGATGCAGCCCGAGGAGACGCCCGGAAAGGAGGTTCCTGTCAAGGTTTCTGATGATGCAGGCAGGTTCTTGTGCGAGTTTATCTATTACACTAGCCTTAAGGCAGCCTGCGAGCAGGAGGGGAATGGTAAGTTGAAAAGCGAGAAGGTGCTGTTTATGCATGTTCCACCGTTGGCGGAGCCGTTTGGGATTGAGACTGGGAGGAGGGTTTTGATTGAGGTTGTTAAGGGGATGGTCAAAGCTGGAGAGGAGAGAAAAGTTATAAGTTAGAGAAGCACTTTTTGAGGTGGGCCGGGCGGGAAGTGATGATCTACGTCGGGGCCATTAGCTACCCCTTAACGAGTGATTAGTAGTGATCATTTTGTCGGAGTTCGGGGAGGCCGGGCATCATACTTTCAACTCTATCTATCTATCAAGGTGAAAGCTTATGATACCTTTGAGGAATGTCATTTTCTGGCCTACAGCCACTCTATTGCAAATCATCATCCAAGAGACGCCAGGGGCACAATGGATAATTCGTTAATTTTAATCGCAAGGGTATTTTACGTGATGTCTACTCTTGAGAAGCATCCTTTATTTTTCCCCTTCCTGCCAACCTTACCCAGCCAAAGAAATCCTCCGCTTATTCCTTAGTAACGTACAAATCGACATACTCATCAACATCCTGCTTGGAAATGCCATCAAGCTCCTTAGAAGCATTCATGATGGCATCAAACTTCTTCTTTCCAAGGCGCTTGGTAACATGTCTCTCAAACTTCTGTAACAACAATGGAATGCCCTCGTCACGGCGGAACTTGTGCCCCACAGGGTACTCAACCGCGACCTCGTCCATAATCGTGCCGTCCTTGAGTGTGATCTGGATAGCATTTCCGATGCTGCGCTTGTCGGGTGCGTGGTACTCCAAGGAGTAGGTCTTGTCCTCGACACATTCCATTTTTTCACGGAGGGCGTCAATGCGGGGGTCCGAAGCTACTTCGTCAGAGTAGTCCTGCGTGGTGAGACGGCCGTAGATGAGTGGGACAGCAACCATGTATTGGATGCAGTGATCACGGTCAGCATAGTTGTTCAAAGGCCCCTTCTTGTCAATAATTCTGATAGCGGCTTCTTGTGTCCTAATGCGGATGGAAGCAATGTCATCCGTGGTCTTCCCAATCTTCTTGAGCTCGTGGTGGAGGGTCATGGCAGCTTCGCAAGCAGTCTGGGAGTGAAATTCGGCCGGATACGAGATCTTGAAAAGGACATTCTCCATGACATATGAACCGTACGGGCGCTGGAACCTGAAGCGCTCAGTCTTAAAGAGAACATCGTAGAAGCCCCATGTCTTAGCGGTCAAGACGGATGGGATACCTCCAACACCATTCTTGACGAGAAGAGCAAGGTTAACAGCACGCGAGCAAGCATCGCCGGCAGCCCATGATTTACGTGACATAGTGTTGGGGACATGACGGTAGGTACGGAGAGACTGACCATCAACCCACGCTTGGGAAACAGCATCAATAGTCTGCTCGCGGTTCAACCCGAGCATCTTAGAAACTACAGCTGTAGTAGCAACCTTCACGAGAACAACGTGATCCAAACCGACGCGGTTGAAAGAGTTCTCGAGAGCAAGGCAGCCTTGAATTTCGTGGGCCTTGATCATAGCCTCCAAGACATCCTTAACCTTGGGTGCCGGCAGTCCCTTTGCCTTGTTCGTTCTTGCAAGCCAATCCGCAACTGCGAGAATACCGCCAAGATTATCGGAAGGATGACCCCACTCTGCGGCCAGCCAGCAGTCATTGTAGTCCAACCAACGGATCGCGGTACCAATGTTGAACGCTCCGCGGATGGGGTCGAGTTGGTAAGGGGTGCCAGGGACACGGGCTCCATTCGGTACAGTGGTCCCTGTAACAATGAGAGCCCGAAGAAAAAAGAAAGATCAACCGCGGTGGGGCCGTCAAACCTTCCACGACAGGGCCGAGCAAGCTTGTGCATTGCTCAAAGTTCAATGCCTCCAATCCACATCCCAGGGTATCAATCAAACACAAACGAGCAGTTTCCCACTAAAAAGTATCAGTTTCTATGAGCCAATTAAGGGAGCAAACACACTTACAGCAAGCGGGGAGGTAATCTCGTAGCTGTGAACGTAATCGGCAATGTCCTGGAGGACCTGATCAGGCTCCGGGCGAACATTCTGCTTCACAATCGAAGCAGGGGCAGACATCATACTTGAGCTCACAGCAGAGAATTGTCTAGTCTTCAGTACGGGGTTTAATTGATTGCGGAGGAGAAGCGGGGTCCAAGCCACTCGGGCAGCAGCAGTGCGGCGGGATAGCGTGCGAGGAATTGCGGCTCTGGTGGTATAGCGAGCAAGAAATGACATGGTCTTGGCAAGCTTGTCAAGGGGGTGACAATAGGGAGAGCGCGTGGGAGGTGGGGAAGAAAGAGTGGAAGGGGGGAGGAGCGACGGAAAAGAGTGCGGGGGAGGGGAGGAGTCTGAAGAATAACATTCCGATCCCCTAGGTCGCAGTTGTCCCGTGTTGTTGTGCCGACGATAACCCCACTATCCGTGCCTGAGCCGGGAAGGGCCATTTCTAACCCTCGAGTTAGCCTTCTGACAGAAAAGGACGGATAACTCACTGAGCACTCCACCGTATTACTGGGATTATTCCTAACACCGGAATGACACTTGCATTCAAAAAGGAGGCTTAAGTTTAAAGGTATGATACTCCCAAGATCGAGAGAAAAACTCCCCAGCAGTCTTCCCGGAACCCGGCACGACAGGGATCACCAAAATTGTCTGGCGCGAGTGACACCGCATGAGTAGGCGAAAGCACAAGTGAACAAGGGACCCGGTGGAACTCTCTGATATTAGCCCCTCATGGTTCACCTTAAAGTCATTTATAGAATTTTATCATCATGGCGGAGCCCACAAACAAGTCCACCCTCTAAATACGCAACTCCGCCAGCCCAGAAATGATGCCCATACAAAAGAAAGAAAGAAAGGTTGATAAGAAGGCGTTTTTCCCATCTGTAAAACCGCACACCAGGCAATGCATATACGCTAAAACGAAATAGAGAAGAAAAGAAAAGAAACAGCAAAGTGAGAGAGAGTAAAAAAGAGATCGACCAGAAACCTATTAAACAACATCCATGGGCACAACCGGCCCCACACGAGCATCCGCACTCCTCACGCTCCCCCTAGAGTCCCTCGTGTTTGGCCGTCCTTCGTATGGCGCATGCCTCTCCCCCAAAGCAAGTGAATTGGGTCCTGGATACTGGGGTGGACGGTAGGCATAGCTGGTAGGTTCCCTTCCAGCCTCTTCCGTCGGAACCTCCTGATAAACGTGCCCGTGTGGCGGGATCACCTCCTCCCTCCAAGACCCAGAGCCCTTCTCTCGCGCAGCAGCGGTCCCAAGACTCTGTTGATTTTTGGTCAACCCCCAAATTTCACTATCCGTGCTCCCCCTTCTATCTCTCGGCAACTTGCTCAACGTCCCTCTCCTCCCGCGCTTCTTCTTCCCGCTGCCATAGTAGCGCTTCTTCGAGCAGAGGGCGTGCGTGAAGAAGATAGCGACGCTCAAACACAAAAATCCAATGATCACCCCGAATATTATCAGGAACATGCGGATGTTGCGGCTTGGTTCCTTGGACTCGTTCTCCTGCACGACCTTTTCGGCCCCCTGGGCGGCATCGGAGTGGTGGGTCATTGTCGTTACGGTAGAGGCGTTTAGAAGGAGTGCGCCGTCTGGTACCGCTAAGCTAAAGGCTAGATTGAAAGCTGGCAGAAGCAAAAAGAGCGTTTGCTGCATTGTCGGTAATTATCCCGCCGGGGGAGGTAGAATCTGTGAAATGAATTAAAAATGAGAATATGGCTCCAGGCTAGAAAAAAGCCAGCATTTAGCAAGGGGGTTGTGGGAGGGAGAAGCGTTTTATCTCTACCTTCTATTCGACCGGATGAGGCGCGATAGATTATTTCAAGAAACGTGGCCGTTTCTACAGCTCGGTGTACGGTGAGTGGCTGTTCAGTCAGGGCCGGTGTGGTTGTCTCCGGAGGAGCTTCAAGATAGAAATGATCGTTTGTGTGTACAGCAACTTTAAATGGACGTTTTCGAGAGCAGGTCTTTATTCCGATCCAGAAGAGAAGTTCGATGGGACAGTTTTGTATTATATCCAAGTTTGCTTCCAAAGGTGCGGCTATGGTGCAGTGCTTTGGTGGTTTGCGTGTAACAGCTATATAGTACCGGTAAGTTTACCTCTGTTCCCCCTGCACTTTCAGTATGGGCGTTCATACCCTCCTTTGGATGTCGGTGGGGCGCATGCAAAAATCCGTCAACACACCTTCACTTCGAACACACCAGTGCACGAAAAGGGCGTTCCTCCATACGAAAGAGGACACAAAATAGATTTTATGGTCCTCTACGACACGATACCTAATTTACCTAGACAAAAAAAAGCTTCTTCAGTTTCTACCTAGATTTTAAGAGTATTCTGTCATCACGTTTTATCACTCGCGTTAGCCCAAATAACTGCCATGGGTGAGCGCAGTTTACGCAATTTTGATCAGCCACTCTACCGTAAATCTAGGGTGGAGCAAAGATGCTCCGAGCTGTGTCAAGTATCCAACCCTGCCAGGCCCAGGCTTAGGACCTACACCAGCTAAAATCTGAATATCGGGCCCCGACTATAAATAGTTTATTCACTTGCGCATTGCAAAAGTTCCCAGAAATGCGGAGACTACGGTAGGTTTGGCGCTTCTTGGGCGGTTACACCCAGGTTAGCGCCAAGCCAAAGTCCACATTTCCGGAAACCCTTACAATGCTCAAGTCCATGTGGAAGCTTAGAAAATATCTTTAATTGATGAACAACCTTGACAGCATAGTTTATACAAAAAAACAAAAAATAAAACCTGAGAAGCATATCCTTTACTAACTTGAAGTAACATTAGCATCATATATACTTGTAAAATAAACAATTCAAAGCTGTCTATTAATCAGTTATTAAAGTATTGAACTTTAGAGTGGGTTGATGCTCTTCTACAAAAGGCTATCATATATTCCCAAATAGCATTTAAACTAACACCTTTAAGCCAAAATTATTTTTTTAAAATTTAATTTCGCATAAATATAGATACGAAATTGGCACTTGTAAGTGTGAAATTATAAAATGTCTTTATTTTGTTTCCTTCCTATGATACCAACTATGTTCTGAATTAAATATTATCATTATGAGGCTCTGGTTTATCCTTATGTCGCTATATGAGCCTTCGCCCACCTCCTCGCAGCTATGCAAACCCAGCCCTATCACAAATGTCAGGACATTACGAGTATGATACAATATCTATGGGCAGGTCGAGGCATGCACGGACGCAGAGCGGTCGCACCAACACACCCTATTGCTGCTCTTACTCTCCACATAGCCCTCATGTCCCCATAGCCGCTCGGCTCCCTGAATGCGTGTCCCCACTCAGCAACCCTGCTGCTGGAGAGCGGAATACCAATCAAAAATTATCCGTCCCCGGCAGAAATAAGGGCGTGATTAGTACAGTACTTGGGCGAGTACCTTATCGAGCCATATTGTGCGAGCTTTTTTCCACAAAACTTTTTGCGATACAGAGAACCTTCCGCAGATCGATCTAGACAGGCCGGCGGTCTTACTACTACAACCGTGCGCCGAAAGTTCCGATACCCGTGCTGATATACCGATGGTAGTATAGCCCTTTGTGTTACAGTACCAGCTGGGATGCCAAAACTTTGAACACACGACTATACTCGAGTACAATGCAGTGTAGGGATTCTTCACCGGAAATCTCAGCACATAGAGAGGAATATATCTGGGGTTTACAATATTACCGGTAGTATAGGGAGTTCTCATAGGCAAAATAGATTACAACCGACAAGGTAGGCTACAAGGCGCCCTACGGCACATTTTCCGGAAGGGTGAAATCAAATCATCCTCGACTCAGTTCTCGGGATGCAAGAAAACCCCCCCAGCAGGCCGAAGCCACGAGTATTCACACACTCTCGCAATATCGACCCCCTTCTTCAAAGCTACCCATAGCACCCATATGCTTCGCCACCAAGCGATGTGGTGTGTGCACACACACCTCTGCCTTGAACCTTAAATCCTGCTCATAAAACTCATAATCCGAATTCCGGAACGGTATATCGTGTTCGGCCATAGAACGATGAAAATTTCGCATCCCGTCCGCTCTGCGCTGAACAAGTATCGTATCGCTCAGTTAGTACTACAGTGGGTGACCATGTGGGAATCCCGAGTGCTGAACTCTGTTTTTTGTTTTTTTTGCCGTAAGTGTTTTGAAGTTAGGGCAGTGGGAAAGACCTATTATAACAGAAACTTTATCCTAAGAGAGACCTCCAACGTAGAAGCCCAGCTGGTCAGTATAGTCTCCATTAGGTTACTCTCTACAAACATTTCTCCGTGCTTTTGACTTCCTGAGTGGTTGAGTGCGCTCACAAAGTATCACTCGTAAAGGCATGTGAGCTCCATATCTCCAGCGCGGCGCTCAAGCCGACGCGATTCTGAATACGGTTGTTTCCCTTTTCCTTTTCTTTCTTTCTTTCTTTCTTCTTTTCAATTTACATTCTTGCAAGTAATTCATAACCCACCTTCGGCATAGAAACCGATCTTATTTAGGAATCCACTGATATCCCTAGCGCTCTAGTTAACGTATTCCACGCCATAACGAGCGCCCGGCATAGCGAGCCATCCACCCAAATAACTAGCCACTATTTAAATCTGGACTGAGGTTCAGCCAATCACATTGCCTAAACTTGTAGATGGCTCCCTATGCCGGGCGCTCGCTATGGCGTGGAAGACGTTACAGCGTTTTCTTTCTCTCTTCCGTTCCTCCATAACTTCCTCAACATGGAGGAAAGGAGTAGAGTATTGGGAGTATCATACCAAATGGTGATTTCCTAACGTTCTGAAGCAGAGACTAGGAGTTGTTATCCCTTTTATTTGACACCGGGTTTTCCCGCTAGAAATCGCATATACGAAGGGAGGATAGCTAAACTTACAGGCGACGACACGATACCTTAGAAAGTCTTAGAAGGAAGGAAGGAAAAAGCAAAAGGGAGGGTAGGGGGAGTCAAGCTTAGCGAATTTCCTTCATTCAGTAGAACTGAGAATTTTGAGGGGGGGGGAATCAAAGAAATCAGAGGAATTTCTATCCATTCCTCTATTCAGGACAACTTCCAGTTAAGCTATATACAACCTTCCCCTTTCACAGGGACTACACAGTACATACTGTTCAAAACAGACAAACACCCGCACACTCACAACCACCACGGCAGCAAAATATCAGACCATCAAGGTTGCTCAAAGCTATTCACCAGAAGTCACTCGTTCACATGATACAGTGGGTGTCAATTCTAGGTTTGAATAGCCACTGAAATATAATTTATAGTGACCTCCTTCCCGCCCCGGTGCACACGTGCCCAGCCATCGCACTATGCTATGCGCAGGAGATTTAGATTGCGCAATACAAGCTTGATAGCAGTCATGCAGGAGATGTAGTGGACACCAGGCTAAAGTAAGTTAGACTAGCATGGAACTAGCGCACCGCACGACTATATCAGTATTAGCTTGTCATATAACTTCTGTCATATTTACTCCACCCTATTGGAAAACCCAAGCTCCTGTTTTGGATTGCGATACTTGAGGTTTACTATTATGGTAATGCGTAATACCAGGAGAGTTGGCCCCCGAAATGTCTTCCGAGCATAGTATAGGTACCGGTATTGAGCAGGTTTGGGAGGGGGGGTGTCTTTCTTCCAAACAAAAAGAGGGAAGAAAAAAAAAGCCAAGTTAAATCCGAAGTCCCACAATATAACAAACCTAACTTATGAGACATGATATACCCGTAGAAGAGAAAGAGGGGAAGAAAAAAAAAGAGGTCGTTCCAGCCGTGTCATCGAAGACTGCACTCACCAAATCACCCAGAAAGGAGAGAGAAAAAAAGGAAAGCAGGAAAGAAAAATTCGATTTCCTTCTCAAGAGCACTAGCCTCCCTATACAACCCCCACGGTAGTTACCAAGCAAGAAAGGCAACATGAGTATCCATCACCAGCTTCGATCATATCATATACTATACCAACCAGCGGAAAGAAAAGAAATCAAGCAGGCATCGAATCCACTCACACCAAAACTCGAATTCCCCTGGCTGTTAAAAAAGAACATCACATTCTCAATCCCTTCATCAACCCAGCTAGATGATATGATACCACCCCCCCTACTTCCATCTTCACAAGCACCAACTTATCACACCAAAACCTCCCATATCAAGCCTCCCCCTGCCTCCTCCGCCCAGCGTAAAGCGCAAGTCCATATTCCTTCGTGGTAAAAGTAATCCCACCCCCCGGATCCCTCCTCTCTCCCTCCACAAATGTAACACCAGTAACCATTCACCAAACATCCCCAGGCTTCAGAGTAACCTTCTTCCCCATCTCATCGCTAATCTCGAATCCGCCCTCAACAACGACGATCTTCATCTCTTCGTAAGTGTACGCGCACACCAGCCGCGGGGCGGTAGAGGCCACACGAGATCAACAACTTAGCCACAGCGGAGGATGAGCTGAAGATGTCCCGTATCATAAGTACCCGTAGACGTTGAGTTTCGCCAGCATGGTAGGCCCGAAGGTTCATTGGGCGGATGGGTGGTGGTGCATTGACATTTTAGCTGTCGTGTTTTCAATGGAAGTCGGGGGGGGGATGGATGTGCTTTATCAACCCATCCCTTCACATATCATAAGCACAATACATAACTCCTGAGAAATCCCCCCCCAACCCCCGACTTCATTGCCTAAACACACGTACGAATGATATATAATAATACCGGTATGTAAATCCAATCACGCCCCTCCCTCCCCACAAACCGGACCCACCCGCTCGCAACTTAACCTACCGATCTAGCACTGGTATGATACCACACCTCCAACCTTATCGATACCGTAAGCCAACCAGCCAGCCAGCGAACCGAGCAACCAAACCAAACCCAACCGAATCCCCGGATCATCTTACCCATTCCGTATAAATATTCCCGACAACCAAAACCCTCAGGACAATATCTCCCTTCCTGGAATAGAATAGAATATCCAATAACCGTATCTGCCCTCAACTACTACTACTACTACCGTAAAAACTCTTACGATTCGCCGTCTCGGGATTCAGAGGCAAAGTTTCCTGAGAAGGATTAGTGCTTTCCTGGCATGGTATAGCCCGGGCGCTTTGGCCCTGTTTGATCTCCATAACTTGCCAAAGTAAACCTATCTTGGGCTAATGACTCGATTTACAGAGGTCCTCAGATGGCGAATCGTAAAAGTTTTTACGGTACCAGTACTTGTACTTGTACGAGTGCGAGTACAAGTGGATCAACACCAACCAACTAACGCGCAACCATCGGTACTAGTACTGATAATACGAAACGCCGGTGAGGAAATTGTGGATTAGTTGTATGATAAGTAACTTAACTCGTAAACTACTCGCGTGGCATGGATGCTCAAGTACCACCAGGAAAGCTCGCACCGGCGTGCCGATGCCGGATGCCTGATTGACAAAAAAGAACACGACACTCGAATCGTGGTGATTATGATACGAGTACCGCTCATCACACCACAGTAACCAGGCGAAAAAGAGAGGTGGACGGGGGGGGAGAGCGGGGAGAAAAGAAAAGAAAAGAGGACTTCTTTCCCCCCTTTGACATTTTTCCCGTGATACATAGGACGCTAAAAGTACTGTAATTTAAGTTACGACAGAGGGGCAAGAAGCTAACGAGAGAGAAAAAAAGATATTTTGCTGAAGAGAAGCGCACTTTTACAGTACTATACAACACTCGTACTTATAATAGAGTTTTAGTTCCCCTTTTCTTTTCCTTTCAATGATTGCTAATCTCTCCCCTCTCCCTCCTCTCTTCTTCTCCCTAATGTCTTCTCTGTTCCATTGCCTTTCTCCTCCCCTACTCCTTTTGCTAATCCATCCCCCCCTTCCCTTTCTTCCTTCCCCATCCTCAAAGACGCCGAACAAATATCAAAATTTCAAGATGAGCCAAAAATAAAACGGCAAACAAAACAAAGCAATTTTTTATTCCCCCCAGACCCGAAAAAAAAAAACGGACAAACGAAAAAGATAATAATCAATAAAATAAAAATCGCCAATAAAACAAACCTACAAAATCAAGTCACAGCGGGTAACACAACCCACAATTGGACCAATCGACAAAACAAGGCAGAAATAAAACCCAAGCCAATGCGCCTTCTCCGACCAAGCGAAGTCAAACCGATAAAGATGAAAAATGGGATGGGGGTGATTATGGGGGCCCTATATAAAAACGAAAAAGCCAATGCCCCGAAGGCCAATGTACAAGAAATCGTTTTAACCAAGGAGGACTATCATTCACCAAACGTTAGCCGTAAGCAAAATCTAACGGGTGCTTGTTGAGGGTGCTCACCTTCCCACCTCCAATCCTTCATAACGCCAGCCCAGTGCAGCTTCCCCTTCACCGACATCTCATACTCCGCAAGCATATCCGAGGGAGTATTCCCGCCAGCCGCGCCTCTCATACCTAGCCCCCCAGAGGAGCCATCAGCCATGGCTCGCCTCCTAGACCTCATATCGCTGTTCTCACTCAAGGTAGCTCTTCCCCATCCATATACCTCCACCTCAGATCCTACAGGATTTACTTTGCGTTCATAAACTGGAGCATCCAATGTTGGGGAACAGAGCCGCGCGCCAGTCGGAGATAGGGAATATCTCTGCATGGCTTCCTGCGATTCCCAGAATTTATCTCTACGGTCCCAGACCTCCTCCATAACCTCCCGGGCTTTAGATACGTTACCGATCCACATCCTCGAGCACATGCCTTCCCAACGACTCTTGACCCAGAATCTTTCCTCTTCAGTTACTGCTTCGCAACCAGCAGCGAGGAGAGGGTATATATGCACTATGCAACTCCGAGAGGTTAAGGGGATTTCAGCAATCAAGAGCATCACCTTCCGCGCAAGCTCGCGAGAGCCTGGAGACGGCAGCTCCGGGACGGCCTGGTGGAGATACAAAAGTGTTGCATAACGGTATGCCTCTGCAGTCTTAACACAATGCTCGATATTACTGGAGCTGTCCTCGGGAGCATCATAACAGGATTCAGGAGCCCACCCCTCGAGTTGATCCTTAATCTCCATACCCTGGTCGATAATATCATACGTATTCTGGTCGGTTCCGCGGACCTTCTGAACAAGGCTCGCAACCCTTCCAATCAGAGGGAAAAGGGTGGCCGCACAACCCAGCAACGGGTCGATCTCACTTATAGGCGTTAAGGGCCCATTCATCACGATTCTAGGTCCTTCGTCCTCATCCTCATCGGAGGTAAGACGGGCGAGAACATCAAGATAAACCCAAACATTATACAAGAAACCCAATCTCTTACAGGCAACCTTGTCGGGCCTAGAAGTGCTGTGCTCATCCAGTGCCCGTCTGACAAGAACCTTGGCCCCCCTCAAATGCTCTATCCCAGTGGATGTGTGTCGATCGAATGCTTCTGAAAATGCAAGCACTAGGGTGGTCGCGAGTGCCGCCTCGTTATGGGTATTGTCGCTACGTATGTCATTGGCCAAGTAACGGATCGAGCTACGCATATGCTCCATCCCTTCCACCCTAAGTTCCCTAAGTCCCGGCTTGCCACCAGACATGTGGAAAGCAGTCATTGATGCGATTGCATGATAGAGTGCTGGTGAATCTTGTGCAAGCGGCCAAATAAGGGTTCTCCATGGATTCTCGTTAGGACCATCCTTAACCGACATTATGCCACAAGTGTGCTTATCAAAGTGCAGTACAAGCATTTCTGGACTAGTTGCCGCGACTGCTGGTCGGCGGAATATGTCGTTTGCGCTCATAAATATTTCTCCGCGTGAAGATCTAGATCTTGATGAAGAATTGGCATAAGCAGGTGAGAGCACGGGGATCATCCAGTCAGACTGTGAATTCTGGCCCGAGCGGATAACTTCCTCAATCTCGTCATTCTCTTCGGGCCCCTCTTTCGCAATTGTTGGGATCGTATTATCAATTGCGGGGGAATAAAGTGGCTCCGGATACCCAAACGATGGAATACCCATAAGCTCTTGCATTGGTGCGGAAGTGATCGGAACCAAACCACTCATAGGGGCCAATGAGCTCGCGCTATCTGCTGACGTACTTTCACCGAATTCAGTTGACGTACCAAGCATACCATTCCCATTATCCGGGTCTGGTGAGGTGGTGAGAGCGAAAGCCCCTGTATGTTGCGGCCCAAGAAGACCCGGTTGGCTCTGTGTCGGCGGTGAGGTTATGTGACTTGGGGAGTCAAGGGGTAATAAAAACGGCGAATTCAAACCAAAACCATTTGGAGATATGGACGAACGCTGTTCATGCATACATGTATCCTGTGAAGACCCATATTGTGATTGATGTGCAGGCGGGGATCCGAAGCCAGATTCAGAAGGTGAGGGTTGGGAGGCAGCGGCAGACACGGTGGGAGATGCGATGAAAGACGCTTCTGGGCTAGATAATGGGGGAGAAGATCTCTTCGGTCTTGATGCTCCTGGACCTGGGTATCGTCAGCTGCCAGCCAGTAAGCGATAGCGGGTGATATAGTACTTTTACGCGCAGGCTTAGGTGTCTTTCCTAGACTAGCTTCTTCAAAGGGTCTCCATTTGAAGTCCTTCTTGTAACCCCCGCAGGGCACCCCGCGCTTTTGGCCTATCGTCCATTTGTCAGTGAACACTCGTTCCTGTCTCTCAAGCTGGACCCAAATATCCAGGAACCACTGATAAGGTTATACGCACATTGGTGGCATGTAGGCTTGGATTCGTCGCATTTCAATCTTTTAGCCTTGCATGTAACACATCCTATCGAGATAAAATCAGTACTCGGACAATCGTGTGAACCTCATCATTTCCATTCCCAGACATAGGTTGATGAGGCCCATCTCCCACCAAGAAACCCCTGCCCATTATCGAACTGCGTAAGGGCGATGTTTTTGCTCACCATTTCTGCTCTTCGATTGCTTCGGTTTTGTTGGCGCAGTGCCAACACTCTCAGACGACGACCTCATTTCTTTCCCACTTTTCGATATTGACGCTGCAGAGACGTAACCGGAGCTACCCAGTCTGAACGTGGTATTAGTTGTAGTCGAAGACGGCATCGACACAACGTGGTTGCTGTTGTATGAAGAATAGGCCTGTGGCAATAGAGCTCCTTCGGTTATGGGTATCGGTGAAACTTCCTCGAAAAAACAACGGAATATCCTCTAACCCCGAAAACAAAAGAATCCTGATATTTGAAGGATCAAAGGCCTCTGCTAAATGTTTGGTGCCTATATTAAGGATTCGATAAATCCCGTATTTCGGTTTTCGTCTTTCTCCCTCCCTTCTTCTTTCCAGCTTTCCGTGGTCCGTCAAGGAAAAGTATCTCTCGGAAAAAATAGTGCGCGTGAGGCAGTTAATGTATGTAAGGCAGGGCCCTTTCGAAGAAGCGATAACGAGGGCGATTCGGCTGGCACAAAGTGACAAGTAAAGTGGATAAAATACGGAGGAAGGATAAAAAGGGTATAGTAAAGACCCTGTCACCCGACTATCAATTCCAACTTACTTCCCCCGTAAAAGAAAGAGGATGGGATGCCCAAGCCTTACTTCCCGAGGTACTGTCGCCAAAATTGATCTCTTTTGCTCACGGCGACCAGCCAGTGCACGGCGGCTCTTACCCGTTAAAACGTTGACTGCCGGTGTCGTAATGGAACTGCCTTGTCCGTGCTGCCTCCCGGTCGTCGAGAACTTGCAGGTAGATAGGTCGAAACCGGGCAATGAGGGGCGATAATGAAATAACAAAAATGGTAATAAAGGAAAAGAAGACAAATTAACTCGTCTCAAGCTTTTTTTTTTCCCTCCACCCCTCAGTTATCCAGCTCGCTGCCAATGCAGAGATGCCGTGGTAGAAGAGCTGAGTTTATGCAGGATTCAGGAGGGGAGAGCCGTAGAGAAAAGGCCGGGCGTCCAACCAACCCTCTGTTGCCGGGAAGGTGATGATGAAACCTGCGGGAGATATGCCAGGGAGCGAACGTTAATGGAACACACCGAGCTTCAATCCTGCAACCGGCACGAAAGCGGAGATCAATTAGGATCGAGCAGTCTGTGGCCGGGCAGATTGGCAGAAAAAACCAAAAAAATCAATGCACTCTCAGAACTTGGAGAGCGGGGGGAACTCCTGCTTCTGCCCGTCCTTGTCTATAGCGAGCTCCTTCTCCCCGTTCAATTGATCACGATCGACTTTTTTCTGACTTATTAAGCAATAGAACCGATGGGGAAGCAGTTGCCGACAATGCGTATAGAAAGTAAATAATTCTGCACACACACACTATAAACAAGCTGGCAGAGCAGGAACGAAGAGTCAGTCTATCATGGTAGAATCCTCCCCCGTTAGGACAAATATTAAAAGAAACAAATAAAGTAAAAATAAAAAAAGGTCTATTTTGATGAATTCAATTCATCTACCGGTGCCCCCTAACAAGGTTCATCATGGTAGATAAAGTAATAATAAAAAACATTTGAAATGGGAAGTAGGAAAAACCGCGTATCATCAATATCCAAAAGAGTGAACACACCTAGATTGCCAAGCCCGGAAGGAGGGTTATGGGCTACAGCAACGCTTATCGAAAGCACAAGCAGAAGTGGGCGAATGCTGCAGCTGCGACCCAATATCTCCACCCTGGGGCGACAGTGGGGGATGTCGGAAAGCGTTCGTGTGATTGAACGTAAACGAGCAGCAGGGATGAGCAGTGACGGGGAGCAAGCTGGAAGAGTTATTATTCCTGCCGCCGTTTGAACAGAAAATCTTTTTTCTCTGGCGGTGTTAAAAACAGAGTGGTGACACAGTACGAAATTTCTTTGAAAGAAGAAGAAATTATAAAAAAAAAGAAAAACCAGTAAAGAAGGAAGGAAGGAAGGAAGGAAGGCTTACAAAATCGAAGAGGAAGGAAGGAGGGAAATAGAGAGAAAGTTCCCAAGTATGAAAAAAATAAAAAAAGGAAAATAAAAAGAAAGCAAAGAAAATGCAAGTTTTGGTCTGTCCGTGGTTTTTACTGCCTCGGTATGCCGAAGGGAAGGGGCTTTAGCGCTTTGAGCAAAGGGCGATTTATTCAACCTCAGGGAACGAACGGATGGATGTCTCGTTTGTAGGTCTGAGGTAATGATAGGCGGAGAGGCCAAAGAGGAGGACAGAGACAAAGAGTACAGAGAGGGAGAAGGGGACGGGGTAAAGAGGGGAGAATTCCAATAAGCTAGGAATGCTGCTTCGTGAGTAACAAAGGAGGCTCTTCCTCCAAGAAATTGAGAATCTGGGCCTGTTGTTCCAGGGATGGCGAGTGGTATATATAACATGCGGCATATGGAGTGCCATACACATGCCTCCTTCAAGGGCCCTCTCGCCTCGCATTCAGGTCTAATCATACCTATTGCTCACTCAACGCACTTCCCAAGAAACCTCTCCAGTGTGCAGAAGTGACAGATGATAGTTACCCGTAGCTAATCGAAATCACTGAGTGAGTGACGACTGGAAGAAATGCTGAGCTTGGCACGTCAAATTAGGAGAGCGATGCGATTGGCTGCATACCAGGGCGAACTTCAAGCCGGGGCTGAACAAGGGGGGGAAAAGAGCAACGCCAACCCATCGATTCGAACCTCATTACACATTCGCCAAAGCCACTCATCAACAAATTCTCAACTACTCGAGTAATCGCAAACGTCACATCTTAAAAAAAAAAAAAGAAAGGAAAAGGAAAGAAAAGTCGACAAAAGTGTGTGGAACGTCAAAAGCAAAGCCTCACTCACCCCATCCCCTCCAATCCATCACGATTCACCTGGTGCACCAATCCCCATTGCCTAGCTAACGGTGAACTCCATCAACTGCCATATCTTCGCTGCCCACTCCTCAGTCCCCGGAAAACGCCCCTCCCTGAGCCCACGCGGGCATGTCTAAGCCCCCCTCCATCCCTCATCAAGCCTAACACTATCCTTAACTCTAATTTCCTCCTGCGCCGGAAAAATTATCTCAGAGAAATCTAGATCATAATATATAGATAGACCATGGACATTGCCAAGTCTGTGAGTCCTGATCTCACGAGAGTATTTCTGCCTCCTGAGTGAGCCATTGTGCAACACCTCAACGTGTGCATTGCCGCTGTTCCTGGTATCGTGCCAGGACCAACGGGATGGCAGTAAACTCCACAGAATTTTGCACTTGCGAAAGGATGTTCTTCTTTTTCTTCCCTACGAAAAAGATTGAGCACTTAGAAATGCTTGGGTGGGATGGAACACCAGCATGCGAAAGAAGCATGCACAGAACGTGTCATGTCAGAGAAGCTCCGTGGAAATGCGGGTGCACCCTTATTGAGCATTCGCTTGCGGGATTTTTCTTGGGGATGTGTGAGATACTGGACTCGAAGCCCCTCAGTCCCCATTCCTGTCGAGCCAATTGAGAGGATCGTTAAAAAATTGCTTATTGCGCAGGGGAGAATGATCCGGATATAGATAGAGTGCTGAGTAAGCTTGGGAAGGTTGTTGTAGGCTCGTGGGTTGAGGACCCCCATTGCTTTTTCATCAGCAATGAGAGCAGTTTCTCTTTCCCCTCTCCCACGGTCGTGGCATCCCGGGCTCCCTTGACGTGCACGATGGTGGTACTGTAGCCATAGTACTGAGCAGCCAAAAAATATAATGGCTAATGTAGCTAGTCCCGGTAGCTAATTGAACTCCCTGAACTTCCTGGTCTCCCACGTCCAAACACTTCCACCCCAACATCTCTCTCTTCACGGCTTCTAAAACGCTCCGCCACTACCGCCACTACCTTCTCCGGCACCTTCCCATGAGCTATCAAACCAGGCAACCAATCACCCAACCAGTGGTAACCACTCTCTCTCCGGGATCTCCCCCAGATCCCGCATCGCCATTTCCCACCTACCCGATCATTGCATCTCAGGCTCACTTCCCAACTCGGCAAGAAAAAAACACATTGTGCATGACCCGGAAGAAGGGAAAAAAGAAAAGAAAAAACCGGCCTCGCCGAAACATCTGACGGAGTGATACAGGTACGAGGTGTGCGATGAATTAAGTCAGGTAAGTTCGCTATTCGCATGCATCCATACATCATAATTTCGCCTGGTTTGCTGCGCACAGCGGTAAGACAAAGCTTGATGCCACTCCATGACAGGACCCTCACAGAACGGGAGAAAAAGAAAAGAAAAGCCAAACCACCGTCAGATCCCGACCGCTTCTCTGAGGTGAGAGGAAACGTTTCCGTTCCCTAATACCGTATCGCAGAGAAATAGAGCTTTTCTGGAGTTCAGTTTGGGGTTGCACAAAGGATTTGTTTTTTTTTTAAGCCCAGCACTGTCCAGCAACATCTATGCAAAAAAACGGGCCTGAGTTCTCAAGAACCCTAGAAACTCTAGCCCTAAGGAGGAGACAGCAATCATTCAGAGCAACTCTCCCCTCTCCTACGAATACCTCTAAGGGGAATGGTGCCTCTGTCTTGGCCCACTCGAAACCTTCTTTTCACCAACCAGGAAACCTCAAATAAATCAATAAAGTCGGGAAAAAAACACCCCCACACCCCACGCAGCACCATCCACGGACCGAGGGATACCGGCCCGTAATTAAACACAGGCCTATCATCCGATCAAGACCGCGGCATTGCCCGATAAATCCAACTCAACCCAATAGACAAGGCTAGGCAAGAAGCTATGGGGCGGTTATCCTAGGTTAACCACCCAAATACATCCCTATCTATCCCAGTTAATGGGCCCCTGCCCTTGCCCCTCATCACAGATCCAATACCGATGCAAACTTGTCCCAGGTAAGGAGCATCAGAGAACAAGGGTTGAGGATTTGTGCTTGTATGGGCGCTCGGATACACTGATCTTTTGAAATATATTTTGTGAGTCCCTGCCTTCGGATACTTCCTACCTGGGACGAGCCCTACCTGTATTCAATAAAACACAATACGATCCAGCACAAACAAGCAACCCCCAAGTGCACATTACCCTCACTTCCCATGACGACAAGACCACTGACCGAAGCCCGGGAAACCCGAAATCCACCATCTCCGCCAACCCCGTAATCTCCGGATTCAGAGACGAAACCCCCAAAGAGGGATTAGCGCCCCCCCAACATGGCACTCATAATCGAGTAATGTGTTCAGACCACAGGACGCGTTTTAGTATTCATAATCTTGTTGACCTAAACTAAAACCTATAATTATCTGAACGCGCTAATATCCCGCGATAACCTGATACCAGTAGGGCAGGGGATTTCAAGAGCTTTTTTTTTACAAGGGTAGGAACCCATTGACTGGAATAGACAGGGATATTTTGGGCCGGTTAACCTTGAATAACTGTTCCATAACTCCTCGCCGGATCTTGTACGATACTAATCTACTCAGATTACAAGGAAGAAAAGAAAAAAGAAAAACAACCGTCAGGTAGACACTCACGCAATACGCACTACTAGAGTCCCTACATGCGGGGGTAGCTCGGGGGTAGCTCGCTTTATAAGAAACATCTAGAAAAGAAATTTCAGAGCGAGAATGAAAAGGAAAAGAAAGGTATGATGCCATAGAGAACGATGATGGATTTGTAAGTGTACCGGTAGCAGCCTTGAGGGAACAAACAGCGGAAATCGCCCCGAGGTCCGTGGTTTTGAGATGGGCAAGGGATGGATGGGGAAACAAGGGGGAAAATTTGGGATGAGACATTGCTTTCCTCGAGATTCGGAAATTCGAGCATGGGTTCATAGGGCTGAAGGGTCCCTCCAGTAGACCATCCACAGTCCCTCAATCAATACCCCTTACAAGTACCATGTCATACGTACCCGCTCTTATCCTCCGCATATTTGCCCCCCCCGAACCGCTTAGAAACGTTTAGATCCATCTGAAACGCTGAACACTAGCCTATTCGAGCTATCGTTATATGACAAAACTACGTGCTATAATAGCACAAGTACTAGTACTTGTAACCAGAGATGTTTTCCTACAGGGATTATTTGGCTGGTTAACAGTGTACCTTATCTTGTGCGAAAACATTCCCCTGGTGCTTGTGCTGTAAGTGCTCAGAAAACCCGTAGAGCAAAATCAGTAACACTCAGCATACCGTAGCCATGATAGGGAGGAGATTGCCCGCGTATCATACGGTAGATTTTTCCCCCCTCCCGCCCGATCAGTTCAAATAGGCTAGCCTTCTTCAACACTTTAAACTCGGCCGAGTGTCTCAGCGGTTGAGCGGAACTGATGCGTGACAAGGATCCTTTCCCACAGCACGGTACTCACAACAAGCACAAGCACAAGTGATCGTACCACAACTTGTCCTTGTGTCCCAGATACAGTGCATTACGTACCAGCACGATACCGGCACTTGTAGCTCCAGATACAGCAAAGCACCGTATTGTACCACAAAAAAACCATTCAATACAGAAAGGAAGAAAGAAGGAAGGAAGGAAACAAAAAAGAATACTAATCACCCCAGCAAGAAAGACTTTTTACCTAATATAAGATCTATCTCTATATCTATTTCCCCCAGATATTTTTCTATCATACCCATAGCCAGTCACTCACTCACGACGACGACACTGCACTGCACAGCCGGCTCCCGTGGAACAAAGTACAGGTATCATACTGTGCTGTACAACCACCCTATCATCCAAGTACCATAAACCTCACCCAAACCCCAAATCAAAGCAAAACAAATAACCTTTTAACCCTGTACCCATACTCTACTCTACTCTACAGTATGTATGATACGATTAGGTACTCTATTCCATTCATACTAAATCACTCGTGTTCAATCAATCAGTCAATCAATCAATCTCGGCGCAGCCAGCCAGCAAGTAAGCACAGGAACCCAGGTTCACGATGTCATTCAAACAAGAACCAAATTTACCATTCCCCCGGAGTCCCCCGGATACAAAAGCAAGGCCAAAACCAGGGTACAACTGGTATGCAAGCTATGATATCTATCTATCTATCTATTTATCCATGACAGTTTATAAATAACCTTTTTTAAACAAACAAACACGCATAATATGGGAGTATGATATTTACCTTTATGATAAAATAGTAACCAGTACGGTACAATGCAGTGAGTATCCCAATCAATCAATCAACCACTTTCACTGCCACAGCGATTACCTTAGCTTACCTTACGTTACTATATAATAATATCATACTATCAATCAATCAATCAAACTAATAACCTACGGTAATAAGGTAAGGACACCATCGCGGGAAACGGCGAGATAGGCCACTTCCGATTTCACAACGTGCTCCCCAGCCTCACGGGGATCCCGAGACTTGTGGTACTAGTACCACGCTGGCTGGCTGGCTGGTTGGCGGGGCGGGGGG
>QOVD01002623.1:0-22569 GCA_003521225.1 Tuber microsphaerosporum | reverse complement strand
ACCGTGCCCCCCCGCCCGAGATATAATAGAAATAGCAAATGCCTTGAGACCCCAACCCTCCCGGTAGCATCCGTCGGGAAATCCATCGGGCCGATTTCTTTGCTTTTTCTGTAGTTTTTTTCTTCGCAAAACCTTGTTTTGCTTTTTTTCCCTCTTCTTTTCCTTATTATGGTATTGTATTGGTGCTTGGCTCGTGATGCTTTACAGAATTGCGCAGGATGACGGGAGAGGGAGAGTGCAAGTGGCCGATTTTGGGCATTGCGCAGCACAAGTCAGGGCAAGGCAGCCGGCTGTTTGTTGGTTTGTTCTCGAGTTACGATAAAATAAGATAAAATAAAATCCTATGATAACTTGTACGAGATCGCAGATTTTGCGGCTTGCGGGGGGGCGCTACGTGCGGCGTTTGAATTGCACGGTTTGTTTTTGCTTTTTTGCTTTTTGCTTTTTGACATGTTTTGGTTTGGCTTGGCTATGTTAGCGTTGCTCGGGCCAAGAGACGGCGACCTCAGCGACGACGGCAATGGCAATGATATCTTGGACGACGGATGACTATGATTATGTATGCTTCCATGTAAATTTAGCTCTACAAGACGGCTAATTTCTAACTACGGATGCAGAGGGAGAAAGGGAAGAAAGGAAGCAGAAAGGAGCAATCAAATGGGTACTTTAAACGCAAGATTTCTTTAGCCATCAGATAGGGTCAATAACAAAAGCAAATGGAAGGGAGAACGAAAGCTCGAAGAAAACTGGGATCAAATTAGTTTACACTGGCATGACTTGCAACTTCTCTAACTATGTGTTCTGCCTCGGCAGCTCGTTGGCTCCCCCCTCTAAAAGTACGATTTCCACGGGCGAACCAGTATCCAATCGTCAGGCTGAATACAACTCCATAGACCGCGGATACGTAGTTCATTGTTCCACTCGTCACCGGCATATAGTACGGGAAGGAGTACATGACAAGCGTAAAGCCAGTCCAGAACAGGAGCACGAGGTTTGCCACAAGCCCGAGTTTACCAAGCCAGAAGGGGCCGTGCTTGATGTTATTGCGTCCTTTCGCGAGGAGGAGGGTCACCGGAATGGCATATGAAATGTACAACAGAACAATACACGCGGTTACCATACTATTAGAGTTGTTTTCTACCGTTAGCTACCTTTCTAAGGTAAAGGTGTGAGGGTACGGGAAGGAAGGCGCTAACCTGTTGAATGCCGTTGTTGATCCGATGTAAAGCAGTCCTAAAAGCGCTACAATGATACAGCTCATGGTGTGTGCGTAGAACGGAATTCCCATTGTGGGGTGGACCTGGGACCAATACTGAGATCCTGGCAGTCCCCTATCACGTGCAAAGGACCAGCAGAGTCTTGCCTGCCAAGTATGGCAAGCTATCTGGCAACCCAATCCTGTGAAGCAAATCAAGAACTCCAAGAAGATTGCAGCAGGCTTTGAGCCTGTGGCCTGCCTGTATAGCTCGAGAATGGGAACCAGGGTGGCTGTGTTAACTAGGTCATCCAGGTTCTTAATGGAGAAGAACATCGCAATGGAGTATAGAAATGCTGTGACGAATCCTATTGCCACAGTTCCCATGATTGCAAACGGGATATTGCGCTCAGGATGCGGGACCTCTTCTGCCAAATGTGTGGCCGAATCCAGACATGCGAATGACCAATTGGGGTTGATAAGGCCAACAATGAAGGCAATTGCATTTGATTCCCAGCCGGTGTTGTTGACAAAATTGGCAAATACGAACTTCGCGTCTTGCTTTGGAGAAGAAGTGGCCAAGACGGTGATAGTGATTACGGTAAACGAGGTGAGTGAAACATAGAGAAAGAAGCTTGCGACCTTAGGCAAGGTCTTTCCATAGCAATTGAAAACCCAGGCGAAGAGATTGAAGATCTGGTAAGCGACAAAAACCATCCATCTCTTAATGACACTATAGAATTCAAGGGATTAAAATTGAGTCTAAAACCGTTTACACGGAGAGGGCACGTACAGGTCTGGATGATTCATTTGTATCATACCCATCAGGGCACTTCCAATTGCCAATGCAACACTGGCACTAGTGAAAATACTCCCAGCATATCCAACAGCTCCGGTAATGTATGAGAGAAATTTCGCACGGCTTCGAGGAGCCAAAGTACTTACCCAGTAGTATTGGCCACCAGAATTGGGCATTGCACTAACCAATTCAGCCAATGAGATGCCGACGCACCCACTGATGAGCGCAATTAAGATGATTCCGTAGACAGTAACAATTGGCCCTCCAGAATTGATACCCGTAACAAGCGATGCGGAAATACCAAACCAGCCTAGTCACGTTGTGAGGTTGCGCTCCCCCATCACAGATAGAATCAATGCATAAACTCACTGTTTGTAAGAGCGAAGGAAACACTATTTTAGCCAAATTATGTCAGTAAATACCCTTACTTCCGTGTCTCAGACACTTGAATCACTGAAACTTAGATGAACTCACCCGAGAAGAGACCATTTGCTAAAGTTTCTCTCAAGATCTTGGGTGTAACCCATCTCTAGATGATTTTATGTTAGCTGTCGTATGCCTTACAAAATGTCGCAAAACAATGGAAACTATGTGTCACGGGACTTCACCATCTCAAGTTAAGAGATGGCTCTGTCGGTTCATGCCTTTGGTGTCGGCGTCCGAGAAAAAAGATAAATAAATAAATAAATAAAGGACGAAAGGGGAAAGCAAAGGTACGAGAGCAGGAGAATTAAAAAAAAATCAGAGTACAAACCAGCAAGTTTCACGGCATCAGAATCCACAGATGCAGCATCTTCATTAGGATAAAGAGCGTTTTTAACTTTTGACATTGTCTCCGCCTCTGGGGTTATAGTGGTCATTTTGTTGGATGGAAGGATAGAACTTAGGATGATGGTGAAGAGGTGAAGGAAAGATGATTTGATGGTAACGGGGGTGGAGGGGAGAAGGTGCCGGCGATGTTGGGGGCGGCGGCGGTCGTCCTCTTCGTCGCTGCTGTCGCTGTCGCTGTTTCTATGTCTGTAGCTCTGGTGGTCGTTGACGTCTCCTTCTTCCTCCTGGTAGGACTTGTCTGCATGATCACTGTTTTCGTTCACCTCGAGGGGATCAAATGAAGCGACAGGCAAATAGAACCCTGCTCCCTCTCTATCCCCCTCCAGTCTCAGTTTAGAATTGTTTTCTGAGGAACGAGACCCACAGCTGGCGATTTGAGTTTTTTCAATTTTTTTCTTCCGCACGTTAGTTCCTTGAGCCGCAGGGTTTATGATGAGGGATTCAAGCTCCATCATCCCTGGAGCTTCTCCTAAAAAGGAAAGAGCCCCTCTGCTTCTAATATACTTTGATTGTTGCCAACCGGATCTGTACTCGTAGTATCTCTTTCCTTGCCTCTCAGGGAGACGGAAATGGGGGGTGGGAATGAAATTAAGATGATATAGGGCGTATGGCTCATGTGAGGGTTTGATATCGTGCCACACCCATCGCCTTCCCGATGCTGTCGCCACCAGATCGGACCCCAACCCCAAACCCCATCTTTTGTGCTACTGTTACACAGGCTAACAGTTGACTCGGGAGAAAGACCTTGATCTTAGATTTAGGATTCGTGATTGAAGGAGAAAGGAGAAACATATATCCCCACGAGGTTTGTCCAAGTATGACGGATGGATCACGTCCAATCGCCCCTTGATGCATGAAAATTGGGGCTCGGTGTTGCTACAGTGTGTCCGAACAAGTACGGCGCTGACAGCATCGGATCTTAACGCACAAGGCAAAACACCCGAGTTTTCTTTTCTCTTTTCTTTTTTTTCGGCGTCCCTACACCATCTGCAGCCAGACCGACAGACATACCGGTACTTGTCCACCTGTCGTTTTTCCTCGCCGCATTAGACACCATGTCGAGTGCGGTTTTATTTTGATACTATGAATGAGGAAATGCACCTCGAGAATTTCTTTTGAAGTTCTGGGGCTAACCTTCCGTTTCTAATAGCTAGTGCTGCATGTATTTTCCTGCATGTTAACAACGAAGGTATGAGTTAAATGAAATGGGAAACAATCGATTCAGAGACAAAAGCCCTTGGGAAGGACTAGCCGGATATCATTAACCGATATTTCCCAATTCTCTTAAACCGATGGTGCACTGACGAGCTGATTTCAGCTGATAATCCGATAGTAGATTTCAAGAGTCTTGTGGCATGGTTAAAACTCAGCATGTCGATTCTCTCACCAGTTACCGTACAATGTAACACACCAACCTCGTCAAGTGGATAGCCTAAAAGCCTCGGCATTCAGCATGTGGAAAAACAAGTAAGTGGGGAAAGGGATAAGACTGGCAGCAAAACAAGAGAAAAGAGGGATCGGTTACTGACAACCTTACGCTGTGCATCACGCTTGTGCTGAATAAAGAGAAAATAGAGCAGCCAGCTGCTTCTCAATTTTTGGTCACTTCAACCTTTTGTCTGGACATTGATGGAAGAGAGAAAAAAAAATAGGGAACATATCATAATATTGAACCAGTGGGAACCTTTTCTAAAAGGATTAGATGCTATATTGATCTGTTCTTTTTTGCTGCCATAAAACCTTCAAAGTTTGGAATACAAGCTGTGTTTTTGCTTGTTATTTTTCAACTTGAAGTAAGGGGCAAGATAAACTGATTATGTAATAGTCCCATGAGGTGGCGCTGTATTTTGATAGGATAATGATACTAGCTCTTATACCAAAGTGCAGTAGCTAATGAGAGTAAGTACTGGAGGCTTAGACTAAGTTGCTGTAACAAACTTCTTACTATATTACAACTACTAAAGTAGTTTCTAATAGAAGGTGTTTGGTGAACCTATCTGAATACTAAAGATTCTCGAAGAGAATTGAAGAAGTAACTGTTCAACCAAGTATATTGGAAACTCTGTCTGTTGAAGTCTGCCTTTTCTAAGTCTAGAGAATAGCAGGTCTTAAATACACTTATCAGGCAATTCTGTATCTTGCTAACAATAACAATAAGGCTCCAAAACTTCTTAGATATCTAACCTATAACATAGGCAGTATCAAACTATACTTGAAACCAAACATAAAACATAGTAACTCAGGTACCTGTACTACCAGTTACAACCCTGCCTTAGCACTTAGGCAGGTGTTAGGCACATTGGAAGCCCATGTATGGAATACTGGAATCCAGTGCACAGACCTCCGAAGCATACAGACCCCTGCGCACAGACCTCAAAAATACGGCCATCATACCCCTGCGGCCCCGACGTTGGAGCACTACGTTCGTTGCCGCACCGGTGGTAGTTGCACTCGCACTCAAGAATGTCCCTCCAGGGACCACTCGCAATAACACCATATACGTCGCGGCCGTCCGTCCGACCGGATGCTGTTTGCAGGATATATGAGAAGAGAACCTAGCGAAAATTATGCAAGTGGTTTGAACCAAATCGGCTGACGTTGCATAAAGTTATAGGCCTTCAAAGTTAAGAGAGCTGAGGGAAACAAAAGAGTGGACGCTTAGGCGAAATCTTCCCATGAGGAAATTAGACACTAGTACGCATAGTGGAGACCAACAGTCCCACTCAGAGCTAGTCAGTAAGGGAGAGACATTGCGCGCAATTAGCCATAGGTGCGATTGCAAGCAAGAGTCATCCCGAAACCTGATGCGCATGCAGCCTAAGAACTCGTATGCATTGAATGGTCTGACGACCAAGGAGTTGGCCACTCCTTACATGGCTCGGTGAAGAAAGTTATAACGCTAGCACCTATTGGGCTACGAGAACTCTGCACACCTATCGTTGAAGAGAATGACACACCCTCACGATTAGATGAATAGTGTATGTCTTCATAATGCTAAGCAAGTAGTCAAACAGTTGTCAGGGTCAGAGAGTGTTCGCACTTTTTAGTTAGTAGTTATTAGTTAGCCCGCGAACACTCAGACGCAGAATATAAATATCGAAGTGCCTCCCTTGCTACAAGAAATCATCAAGTACCGGAGAAGAGATCTTATCAATATAAAAAGTTATCACGCTATAAATCTTTATCCTACTCGATTATCTTTTTTATTATATCAAATTACTTCTCATGAGAGATAGTTATCCACAAGCCTTCTTTGACAAATCTCCAAAGATACCTACTCAGGCTTAGTTCGATATTATAGTCCCACTATCAGCTACCCCTAACAGCAGGTACCTATTGCTACTCATAATATTATTTTCTGCCCTCTATGTTCAAATAACCCACTGTACTGTTTAATAATTCTACTAAAAAAGCTTCTGGTCGGCATATGTATCTAGCTTAAAGATCAAGATAGACCTTTTATCAGCAAAATGTATACTGCCCTCCTAGTCCAACCTGGTCCACTTTTTCAGTAAAATTTTGAAAAATGTGGATCAAGGTGGATCAGAGTGAACCATGTGGACTACTTGGACCACGACCCCCCTTGGTGGACCAGGAGTATTCAGGACCTCTGTGGATGCTCTTCCAACATTTTCCTGATGTTAGTCTGCTATATTGTGCTCTTAAATAGAATCTAAATACTTTAGTAAAAGCTCTATCAATCTTGCAATACTGAAAAGCAAGTTTTAACTTGAATGTTATGTCAAGATCAGTTTCATTTGTTCTGTTATTTGCTATATGGAAATGAATCTTTTTGAGATAAAAGAGACATAAAGTAAAAACCAGAAAGTACAAAGTAGACAAGTGAACTGCTGTTACCAATATAACTTACATAATCTTATAACTAAGCTTTCAAGTTTGTAAATATAATATGCAATAGTATCTTTCATCAGAAAGTTGTGCTATGATACTTGTTATAGAACACAATACTCATACTAGGTAATATAAAGAGATAATCTTTGCTATACTTGCTTAAAAACCATAAACTGTTTGTGGGAATTAGAGTTACCTGATTTTAGTACTTAGATTAGGTCTCTATTGCTGCTTACAAAAAGTTTTTCTGCATCCTGTGTACAAATGACTGACTAGTATACAAAGTATCAAAAAAACTTATTCAATAAATTATTATTCACATTGGTCTGTGCATATAATACAATTTCCCTTAATATTCATATGCTTAATAAAATCTTCACATTACCTCACACAACATGGTATTCTAATCTATGCCTATTATATATTAGTTTATACTTCTGAAAGGCTTCTGAAAGAATCTACTAAAATATGTTTTCAGTAAGCTATGTTAAATATTGAATATATTGAAGATATTTTAACAGATACTTTTCAATCTCAATAGTGTACCACACTTTACAAGAATCATGAAATATAAGATCCTTTGGCTATTAATGAAGTTTTCTTAACTTACCATATACCTATTATAAATACTTATAATAGAGCTTTAATTTTAAGGAATTGGTTTTTCTAGTCTATTGTCACATTCTAGTATTGTCGTTTTTGATGTATATCTAGTATTATTATAACTTATTTTGGCTTACTTGTAAGCTAGCTGCATAGCTTAATTGTAATAGCACTTATTAATGACAGAAGATATATGCTAATCTTCACTCTGATTTTCTTTTATTTTTGTATCTACAGTTATAGTCAGAAGTACTTACTTCTTTCAAGTTCACCTTTTTAAAATCATTTAATAATCAAGAAAATAATATTGAAAACCAGACATCATCAGGAAAATGTCAGAGGGGCGTCCACAGAGATCCTGAACACTCCTGGTCCACCAAGGGGGGTTTTGGTCCCCATAGTCCTCCTGGTCCAGTCTGATCCGCCCTGATCCAAATTTCCGAACATTTACTGAAAATATGGACCAGGGTGGACCACGGGGCACCAGGATGCATTATGGGGACCATAACCCCTCTTGGTAGACCAGGAGGTCTGTATACATTTTGCTGATGATCTGAGCTAATATTCTCATATATACTACTCAACTCAGATAAGGAACTCTTAAGTTATTTTCTTAGTTTAACTGAATCAAGTTCTATAACAAGCTTGGCAACTTTTACTTCTTTTCTGATGAAAAATCTTGAAATCAGTACCTCTGTTGATAGGAGGATATCTGAGTTGTTTCAGAGGCTAGCTTATATACTTAATAGTATTTATTTAATCCTACCAGTCAAGAGTTTTGTTTGGCCAAGAGTCCTTTTGACCAAGTAGGTAACTTTCTGAGTAAAATATTCTGCTAGGCAAGTGAATCTTTATTCATTTCACTTACAAAGATTTTACAAGTATTATGCTACAATATCATCTAAGGTAATACTATTTTCATGTCTATGAATTAAGTGGAGAATATCCAAGTTTAAATCAATCTATGCAAAAATGAGGCTTACTATTGGGAATAGCAAAATAAGAGAATCAGAAGGTAGTAGATCTGGAAGTACTCTAAACTGCTCAGTGATTTGCAGCACTGGCATTTAGAACATAATCTGATTAGAAGTCAAGAACACTTAGATATTTCCCTCCGATATTTACACCCAGTGTTGATAGTAAAGCAATACTAGATTTCTTTTTTCAAATATGTGCTAGAAACCTGATACTAATAGTAAAATTAACAGTCAAGAGAAGACATCTAGAGATGAAAGAGTAAAGAAGAATCTGTTTCCACTGAACTTGAATATAAGGGAGGTAGGACAACAGGTTGATGGCTGTTACTTTTTGGTTAATTATAATATTAACTTTACTACTATAGATTTAAGAAAATCTTTTTACTCAGTAAGTGGGATATGCTAAATTCAGCCTGTGAGTAGGATACCCTGCCAGGTAAGTTCCCTGCTTCATCAAGGGGATATTCCATTAATGAAGAGGATATGCCCTTGGCAAAGGAAAATTCTTGCCCACCAAGATGGAACATATATAAAGATATTAAAGTGTTCAGATAACTCAAATAATCAGACCACATCCTATGTAGTCCAAAATTTCCCCCCTCCAGAAAAGGGATGAAAAGTATACCAAAAGTCTGCCCTGCAAGACAAGACAGGAGGAAAAAAACACCAGATGATACTTACCTCAGGAAAGAAGTATCCAAGAATCGATAGACCTGTACTGGGGGAGGATCCACCAAAGTCCGTACGACGTTAGCCGAAGTCTAAGCAAGGACAACACTAACGCATACGGGGACCCCGGACGGTCCAGGAGCAACTATTTACGTACATACCTTATTAGAAGAATTCCGATACCAACCCAGCCCACCGCAGCACCCTAGTAGAGGGACATTAGATCTTAACTTCGAGTTCCCTAGGATGACGATACAAAGTCCGCATGACGTTAGCCGAAGTCTAAGCAAGGACAACACTAACGCATACGGGGACCCCGGACGGTCCAAGGAGCAACTATTTACGTACATACCTTTTGGGAAAAGTAGATAAACAGCTTTCAGCAGTGTACCAGCCTGAGGGGGGAAATTGTAGTCTTGAGAGATAAAAAGAAATTAGAGTAGTAGTGGTAGCATTGGTAGCACTGGTAGCATTGGTGGTTTGGTGAGGTGTGGATGTTCTGGTGGAGAAGGGAAGGAAAGGAAGGAAAGGTGGGGGGTGGGAGCTCTTATATATTAATTTTTTCTAAGTCCCAGCTTGGGGGGCTTTGGGGGCGTTTCCACGGGGGAGAGGGCACGACAAAGTGCTCTACATACACTCAACCTCAGGTATCTTTGAGAAATAAATTAGGGATAAGGGTCCCAGTTCTGATCATAACACATCACTCGATTGGAGTTCAGGAGTGGAACGATTAAATTCATGGATGACGATACCAGCGCAGAAATGAAAACTAACCCCCAGGGCAGGAATAGAAATGTGGGGGATGGCACCGGTGCGGAGTTGCAGGAATAGCTTCTGGATGGGGACGTATGGAAGGGAAGGGAATAATTTGTAGGTCAGGTGGTTCAAAATTACGAACTCCATCCCCTTCTTCCAGTCGTAACACAATGCCCGGCTTGAATTTAGGACCCAACTCCCTAAGCTATTTTATCATAACTCGTGAATCTTGTCTTATGTTAGGAGTTCCCATAGCGTGGAGTTGGTCCAGACAAACCAGCAATCCACCAAGCACTCGGACTAGCCCAATATTGATTTATCCGGAAGAAACTATACTTAGTCTCATGAACTAATCTCCAAGCCCGTACGCTCTACCCTTACAGTCCCCCCATTCAGCTATGTAGAAACCCTAGGGCATTCATTAACCACCCTTGCCCTTCAGGCCGGCAAAAAAGTGATTCCCCGAGAATTTGTTTTACTGCTCGACTACACCACTCCGCCGGAATTCGACCACATAATAGTCCCTGTTTCAAAATTATTACCGACCAGTTCCTTAGCCATTAGACCATCTGAACTGATCGATAATACCCTCCCCCCTTCTTTGTGTTTTAATTGTTATATTCTTTGAATACGAATTGGTTTTTTTTTTAATAAAAAACAAAGATAGTAGAGTATCGAGCTATTGAGATGCTTATATTCCCGTGATGGGTACTCACCCATCATATCAAGTTAAAGATGAACCAACGGAGCTTGGCTGAATATCGGTGCTTGATTCCGTTGCCCACCACCTCCAAACCCTGTTTCTTTCTTTCTCACAGCCAAATCTTCCTTTCCTTCTATAGCCAGTATGATATTCCAGCTAAGTCCCGCTTCTTTTGGAATTTTGTCCGAGAGACAGAGAACTTTGTTATTTAAAATGCTTCCACAGGTCCTATGCGCTCCAAACTTAGTTTGAGAGAAGGAGGGGGAGGGGGAGAGAGGAGAGAGATGCTTAGGTTTAGGTAATCAAACCCTTTAGGCTTTCTTAAGCCGGGCACTAGAATAATACCTAAAAGAAGGAGAAGAAAAAGGACGTCTTTAGGATATCATACCTGCAAACACCGAATCAGCAACTTCCTACATACCAGACTGACCGAACTAGTAACCATCCATCACAATAAATCACTCGTGCATAAGCTCCCGGCTCCGACGCTGACCTAAAGAAGTTCACACCCCACCACTAATCTCCATATTCTACTACTTATCATACTTCTACTCCCAGACTCATCTATACACTCACTCACTGCTTGCGCACAAACAAACAAACAAATAAAGATGCCCTATAGAGTATATAATAAATGCCACAATTTTGCCAGAGCGCCGCTGACAACGTCCAGTTGCTACCGCACCTATACCCACTCCCCCAACTCTCGATCTATCATAAATCTCGAATATAAACAACCTAATTAAATTTTAGAAATACCAACCAATGTATATGATATAATACCTTATCCAGACAGACAAACCATTTTACAAACAAACACCCCTTGCCTCCACAACGGGTGTGAGTTTTCTTTCGCCTGGGGACTTACTTTACTGCGATAGATTTTGGCCGGGCCGGGCGGGAGGTTGGGGTAGCCTTAGGACTACATACTATGGAAACTTATCGGTATAAATGATATATAATATAGTAATACCACAACCCGGACTATCATACGTTACAAGAACACAAGTTTTCCAGAGAACTATTTATTTACTTTGAGCTTCTTCATTCGTTGATTTTAGGGTTGTTTGTATTATATTATATTATTATACAACGTTATGAAGTGGATGGATACTTCGTCCGCATAGCCACGCACCGGTCAGTACTTCTACATTCAGCTGCATACAGTTATTATACAACACCTCAAATCGTAGTAGGAATAGTGAGTGAGTTAGTTTCTCAAGATATGTCCCAGGTCCACTTCTTGCCCTTTCCCTCTCCTTGGGGCATGGGAAGGGAGTGGGGGGGGGCGGAAGACCTTACTTCTCCGCACGTTATTCAGGTTGGCTCTTACGTACTGCGCTTTGCACTCCATAGACAGAATATAAGAAGGCCGTTAGAGGCGCCTCAGGGAGAGGGCGGAGCCGCCTTTCTGAAGGGTTTTGCTGTGGGGTGGAGGGTGCAGAAAGTTGCGAGGATGAAGTAAGAGGAGGAGTGCGGAATGGACTCATGCGCGTCTGATGCCCATGGACCAGGCATAAAATAGAGTACCAAAAATATCGTCAAATTATCTAACCCACATCTTGCTTCTCATTCACGCCCACTCCCCTAGACGCCAAGAACTCAGCTCTTTCCACGATTATTTACTCATTCCCCTACTACCCAAACAAGACAAAAACAAGCGAAATACCGCAATCAAGACGCCACCATCTGCATGCACACATAAAACTATGATATCTAACCGACCAACACATATTTACAATCCCCTCCCTCCTTCACTAGACGCAAATAATAACAACTGGTATGAAAGATCTTACATCATCTCATACCTCCCCTGCACACTCCCAGCCTGATACTGTTGCTGCTGTGTCGGCAGGGGGGTCGCCAACTCTGCATATCCAGGCACGCTCTGCTGCGGATACCCATACGCAGGATATGGACTCACCGCGGTACCAACATCATTCCCCATCTCGTAGTGCCCCTGCGGTGGCTGTGTGCTCCATCCTGCTTTGGTATCATTCGAATATGGTGAGGAAGCCGCAACAGGTGGTTTCTCGATGGAGTTTGCGGGGAGTTGAACTAAAGCGTGGCTGCCATCTAGTTCGTTTTCGTGGAAGGAAGGGTTTGATGGTATGGTACGGAGGTGGCTTTGCTTAGGCATGTTGCGACGGCGCCAGATCAGGAATGCGATCAGTGCAATAAGGAAGGCTCCGCCAGCGGAGGCACCTGCTATTACGGCGATTGGGGGGGGACTACGGGCTTCGGAGCCTGGGCTCGGGTTTTGGCCTGAGCCGGTCCCAGATGAGGCCGAGGAAGTGCCCGAGCCGTAGTCCCCCGAGTCCGATGCTGAGATAGAGATTATATCGTTCGGGGCTCCGGTGTAGGCCACTTGCGAAATGTGGAAGTTTTTTTGTTCGTGGTTGACAAAGATGTATGCCGCCTTCAGAAAGCTGGAGATTGTTAGCTACACTGCGCATGCAGATGTTCGTTCCAGCAAATTACCTTCTGCCGAGGATAATTGGCTGCTTGGAAGATGCTTTGAACTGTTTTATTGGCATATAGTAGTCATAGTATCCATCTCCCACTGGCTGGTAGTCCCTAAGCATCCCAATAGGCTGTTGGAATACTGACGGTGGGACAACGATCTTGATGCTCTCGGAACCACCGGGGGCTTGTAATGTAAACGTGACATTGCCAAGATACTTATCCGGATTCGACCCAAAAAAGAAGTCCACCATAGGATCACCATAATAAGCTTCCATAGAGTAACTCAACGCATCTGCAGTCTTATCCGGAAGATACCTAATCAATATTAGCCCCCACATTACCAGAAAAGGAGTAGCTACAGTGCTCACATATAAGGCGTACTGGAGTCAATGATAACCTTCCTAGTTTCATTAAACAGGTCGTGTACTGGGCTATCATTTTCCATCCATGAATTAATCACAATCATTTCCGTCAACTCCAGCTCTAGCAGTCCATCCGTTGACAATGGCACCGTCAACGAAGCCGTCCTATTATCAATTCTCGACCTATCGTATCCTCCTAGCGTCAACCCCCCAGCAAATGAATGTACCTCCTTTGGCGTCACCTGTTCAGCCCTCTCCGTTATCCTCGACCGTTTCCCAATACCAGAATTGTAATCCGACTCCTCCTTCGGCTTCTCGCCCGTATCAAAAGTAGGATCGAAAACGGGGTACGGATAATTCGTGATATCGATGCCAACATGCAAACCATAAGACCTAGACTCGATCTTCCCATCCTTATACAACCGCTCCAACAACGTCGAGTTAGGACCCAGCCCAAGTAATCCCGATGTCATGTTACACGCATCCACCAAGCCAACCTCGAAGTCCTTCAATTGAACGTCGCCAACCTTGTCCGAAAGGGTTATGGTGCCCTGGCCGTAAACCCCATCAGCGAAAAGCGTATACTGATCATTCCTCCAGTCCAGCTTCGTCGAATCACCAGAGCCGGGTTTGAATGATGACTTTGTTGGGTCGAAGACGCCGCCTCGGTACTTTACGCATCCGGGCCAGGCAGTGTCATTGCCTGGGGGTGTACACGCTTTTGGCGATATGGCGAAGGTATGTGCATTGTTGGTGGACGGAGCGAGGTATACGGTTTGTTTGGCGTCGTTTTCTCCAATTACCAGCGGGAAGAGGAAATCGTCTGTTGAGTTATCTGCCAGTGGTTTGCCGAATTCGACATGTATAGCTCTTGCGGCAAGGGTGCTCCTTATAAGAAAACCTTGCAGGAGGAGCAACAGTGAGACACCCCAGACAGAAGGGGCCATGAGTTGCCCGTGATCAGAACAATTTAGAATTAGATAATCCCAGGAATATCAAAAGAGATAGATCTTTATGTAAAAAAAGAGTGAAATTGGTTCCTCAAAAGAAGGTATATTTGTTTGATAAAAGAACGGCTGGAGCAATACCAAAGAAGGAAACCTGCATCCAAACAAAAATAAAAATAAAGAGCGAAAACCACAACCCGTAGCAAAAACTCACGAGAACGGGATGTAGGGAAGAAGGAGGAAGGCGGGTGAGAGAAGGAGGCCCTCCACCATTATGAACGCCTCATAATACCGTAAAATCCCAAATACCGGCAATTGAACCGTGTGCTGGGTGGTCCAAAATGTTCTTCCGTAGAAAAGGGGCGATATAAAATCTGTGCGTATTGCGTGCCAAGAGAAATAGATTCATTTTGGCCCGGGATTCAGCAAGTTGTGCTCAATTGTGTCGTCCGAGTTGCCTCCTCCGGTAAGGTCTGATATTCTTTTTATATACCGGCACACTCCGATCTGAAAGTCCTCGTACCTACACTGGTCAATTCATGTATCTGTGGCTGGTCCAACATACTGCACCAGCAACAACTACTCGAGTACATGAATGGGCTAATTAGTGCGGTTACGAAGACTTTCAAACGGGAATGCCGCACTTCCCATTGTATCAGAATCCCCCCCAGTCTTCGGATGCCCCCCAGCCCGAGACAAGCAAGACGGTTGCAAAAATGCTATGATATTCCAATCTAGCACCCTCTCTCACATTTCCGCCCCCTTCAGTGGGAGCCATCACCGGTACTGTGCCTACCACAGCTATGATGTCCTCGCCATCATGTCGAGATTGGCCAGTATCAGTACTCGTAGAATACTGATAACTTGTTCCCTTTTTGTCTCCAATTCCCTGTGACACGAGAACATTTGTCTCGGCCTGAACACAAAGTGGATTTCCGTAGTCTCCATTGGCCAGAGAGGCGAGGGGTTGGGCTTGGCCCAACTCTCAAGAGCCCCGCGACTCATAATTATAATCGGTCTTATCCTGGCCCCGAATCGTGCCGGTATTATTATGGAAGGGGAAATCAGATTTTCCAAGGGAAAATAGCTCCGCTGCACTTGCACACTGAATTACCCTTTGCACATCGTGGTGCGAGATCGGCGGTTTATCATCCCCAACCTGTGAAAACCAGAAGCACAATGCACGACACACCCATCATGCTCGAGGACGGTAGCAACTATTCTTGGCTCCCGAGCACCGCGAAGCTTGTTTTTTCTTCGTTTTTTGGTGACCCCCAACGTCCCCCCTACATCTTGTCTTAATGCGATGCGCGAACCACCACATTTTAGCACTTTCGCGAACACCTTCTTTTGCAGTATCGCTTGTCAACACCAGGCATCAAAACTGCGTCCAAGTTAATGGGATTGAAATATGCACACGCTAACCTACTTAGACAAATATTACGCCCAGTTTTAAAATCCAATCGTCGAACCTTTATATACCTTCCCTTTATCAGCTTGAATACCAAAAAAAGAAAGAAGAAAAAAACTATACATCTTCACCCCAAGAACCCATTTTGGGAGTGAGAAAGGGATAAAAGAGGAAAACAAATGAAAAACGAATCCACCCACTGCATATTTGTACATCTCTTCATCAGTCGCCCAAAAGAGAAAAAAAAGACAACGATAGCTTTGTTCAACGCTAGGATATCCCCTGCAGATACAAAATAATAGCATAGGAGATAAGAAAGATAATCCAGCAAGGAAAGAGAAGGTAACATCAAATACCCCCATGACTGGAGGCTGATCGGAGTTTTAGCAACAGCTAACCCATTCCAACCAACATTATACAAATGAACATGAAGGGAAAAAGTGATATCAAGAAAGGGAAGAAGGGGAAAAAGGCTAGGAACCATCCGTCCATGTTTAGACAATCATAAAGTAACCTCCCATAATCATTAGTATTATGACAAAAGCCGTCAAGAACCCGGCCCCGATTCTATCCTTTTTTGTGGTTGGTGATGTCTGAGGAGCCGAAACGGCCCTGTCTCCCCCAGTTCCTGCTGCTGGGTTCCCCACACTTGTGCCTCCATTTTCTGCTGTTACTGGAGGAGCCACAACATTGATAAGATTACTTTGAATCGTTTCCAATGCACACATCTGTTCTCCGACTCCGTACTTATTATCCCACCCCTCCTGCGTCCAAATCATGCCGCATGTGTTCTTATCTTCCCCGAATGAACAGTGTTTCGCGGCTGCTTTAGCAGATGTTTGAAGTTTTGGCATGATAAAGTCGGCAGTCCAAGGGGCCATCTGGACAGTCAGGGCCATGAAACGGGAGGTATATGCTTTAAAAGACCGCTGGTCAACGTCACAGGTGTTGCTAGACTCGCAGGCAACCTCCGCCATTGTGTTGTTGATGAAGAACACATCGGTTGCATTCAAGAGACCGGACAGGCGCGTACGCCAACGTTCCTCGCCCTTGGTCTGTGGTTTGGAGAGGCAGTTAGCATAGATACTAAAAATAATTCCCAATTCCACAACCTACGTAGTTGTACATGTAAGCCGCTCCCGCCAGGAAAAGCCCAGCATTGTAGGTCCATTGGATATGGTTCAATTCCGTGCAATTTAAGTTTGAATCAGATCCGTCAAATAGCTTATAGTCCTTCGATAGGAGCCCAATGGCTTCCGTCCAGTCGTACGCTTTCTCGGCCCATTCTGCATAGGTCTTGTTTCCCGTGTATCTCGCCAGCCTAGCGCCAAGTTGAAAGAAACATCCGTTCGAGACAGTGTTCTTGTAGACATAGCCATCATTGAATGTGAAAATTTGCCAACGTAAACCCCCACCACACTTGAGTTTGTCCCAACGTGCCGCTTGTGAGTTGAAAACAGCCTGTGATAGCGCGAGCCACTGGGGTTGGTCAGCCGGGGGGTTAGGAAAGTTCTTCTCGGCTGCGGACATTGCTGATAAAGCCCAAAATCCTTGGTCATCATTTCCCTAAAAAAAACACAATGAGTATTGCGGGTTGTATCGTGGGTAGAAATTCATACAAGTGACTTGGATTGATTTGGTGGCATATAATTCTGGTCGGGTCCAACTTGATGCAACATCGCCTCCGTTGTAACATTGATATATCCCCCATCACCCGTATAGTACCAATAATCTATCAATGCCTGCAGTTTTCTCAAAAGTTAGGGACCGGTCAAGTTGATTATACTTTATGTGATCACCTACACCAAAAGCTGCACCCGATTCCCACCAGTAGTATGGGTCACCAAAAAGGCCTGGAATCCCTCCTGTCTTATTCCCCGGGTAGAAGGTCATCATCTTGTAGGCAACATTTCGCGATATGTCGAGAATTGACTCTGCAGGACGATCGGGTCAGCAAGTGTTCCTGTGCTAGATGCCAGAGATAAGGCACTGGGTGAGAGTGTGAGTGAGTACTTCTATCCTTGAGGTCGAGATCGTAAGCAGTAATTAGAGGTGCTAGCAATAGCAGCGATGCAGATAAGCGGCGTAGGGTTGCCATCGGTGATTGTAGCATGATGTTTGGTGATGTGCGGGAGTGCCCAACGATCTCACGATTGGCCAGCTGGAGGGAGTAGGGGTAAGTATCCCACGGAGGAAGGATGTCTCTCGCGTTGAGGAGCTCTAGAAGTAACCGGAGCAAGAGAATTCCGTCGTGAATATTAAAGACGTTGAAACCGGCGGCGAATTCGTACTATAGTCGGAAGATTATTTAGACTGCCGGAGCCGCCAGATGCCAGTATCGTAGCCTAGGCCCCTTCTTGAAACCCCCAGTCCCCTGAACCAAACGAGTGAGCCCAGAGTTGTCGTGCCAAATATCCGGTGGCAAATAGATGTGTTTCCTGAAATCTGAATAAAACAAAGCAAACAGCAGCAAGAGTTGAGGAGGAATGTGAATTATTCCTTTGTTGTCTTGGAACGAACAAAATTCAATAGTGAAACGGCGGGAGGACAGCTTGGCAGAGGGAGCAGATCACAACCAATGCGCAATGCTAGGGTTGGGTGGGGAGGAGAAAAACGAGCGACTTGGGAGGGAGAGGCAGCAGAGGGATGAAGAGTGATCAAACCGAAGGGGGAAAAGCTGAGGCTAGGCAAGGAGGAGAAGGAGAGGGAGAGACGGGGGAGGGCAGGCGCCAGGGCAGGGACGGGTGAAGAATTAGGGAAACCGGGAGAAGAGCAAGAAGCCAAGAGCAGAGTGAGAGATAGAGATAGAGAGGTTTGCTGCCACAAGTATCCGTTTCTCTTGGTGGTCGCACTATCTACTAGTACTCGAGTACAGCAGTCTCGTCTTGTCTCGTACTTTTTTTTTCCTTCTTTTCTTCTCCAATTCAAACCTTTCCTTTCCTTTCCTTTCTCATGGTTCTTCCCACCTTGCTATTGTCTGGTACGGATACCAGTACCGTACTGTATGTTTTTGTTATAGTCGGGCTATTTTTACTTTTTTTTTTTTTGTTTTCCTTTCGTCTGGCTCTCCTGCTCTCTGGCGGCTGGTTGGCTTATCTCCTATTCGATTGGGGGCCACACGATGACGAATGCCGCGTAACCAATTCGATTGACTCCGGGTGGTCCCGCTCAAAGCCTCTCGTGTGCAGTGCAAGTATGATATTTTCTCAGAGAGATCTCTTTGACCAAACAATTGTCTATGGAGAGAGAACGACTTCCAGATGTGAGACTCCTTTTCCTACTCCTTCCCTCAGCCTTCTTGGATGGCTCCCCACTCAATGGTCAGATATATCCGGGATAATGTATGAAATTTATACTCAATGGGGCGCTTTCCCATTCATGTCGGTACCCGGGTGCATGCTGGTGCAAGAACAGTGCCAGCAGATTTTCACTTTGTTGTGAAACTTGCGATTGAGTGGGTGCCGTTCTGTGATTTTGCCAGTCTGCCGTACCGGCACCGTTTCTCCGAGCACTCGTATGTAGCGGATCATCGTCCATGCCTGCCCAGTCCAGCCTTGGTGCCTGTCCGCACTCAAGACAGCAGTACCGGTATCATACCGGTACTCGAGTACTCGAGTACATCGCCCGGCAAGATGTTATGGAACAGTTGTCTGAGGCTGGCCAGCCAAATGTGTCCCTGTGTGCACCAGTCAATCAATGGGTTCCCATGAGCAGCGTGCGGTAGACACGATCGATGCAGTATCATGGAATTTCAGACGTCCCACCCAAGGATTCTAGATTCCCAGCCATCCCCCTAGTAAAACGATTAATAGAACTATTTATGACACGATGTCGTGAATACCGGCAAGTTACGGCACCGGTACTTGTCCCGCAGCAACTTCATGTTGGCTTCCTTTTTTATTTTATTTTTTTAGCTTGGAAAGTGCAAAATAAAATAAATAAATACAAGCACTGTCCTCACACCATGAGTCCAGGCACACTCGGAACCCCAGGCAAAGAGATATTATGATACGAGTACCTGCAAGAAGTGCTCAAATAAATTGGACACCCACACACATACGTCTTCCTGCTTCATCCTGAGTCCAAAATAAATAAACAGAGCCTGTCCCCCCCCATACCACCCCAAATGCCAAGGAAGAAGGCTGCCAACCCTGGTCCTGTGGTCAAAGGAGTTCTCCCAACCCATCATGGTAATGGCGACCCCCATGGCGCCCGGCCACCTTGCCAGTTCGAGCGCACACAATTCACTGCAGTCTCGGTACTCTAGGAATGGCTTTCGTTGTTGAGCAAGTTTATCAGCATCACTGATCTTGGCTCGGCTTTCCCTCTGTAGGGCATCAAGAGCCTCGGGTGGAGGGGGCTGGATGGAGAAAAATGGTCGGGCTGGATTGTTGGAGTTATGAGATCCTCCCATGTTCGGTCCTTAAGAGTACCGGTACGGCGTCCCCGCATCCTTTTCCACCTCTGATCGTGTGAAGACAAAAGCGGTTCGCTATCGCTATCTTCGCCGACATCATCACCTTGGATAAGTGGTTAAATAATGCTGTAGAAATTATCGCAGGTTAGAAGTAAAATGCGATCAAGTGCCGCTGTTGTCTTCATTATGAGCACTTCTGAGGTTCCTATTGTACAAGTACTGTACTCGAGTACCTACTGCTCGAGTAGTGCTGCACTCGTGCAGGTATGGTTCTTGCAGTGGCTGCTAAAATTTAGCTGCGAGAACTCGCTACTGGCTTCGGCCTCCGAAGCAGTGACGATCACACTGACCACCAAGAAACTGAATGTGCCACACTCGTGGCTGCGCCCCTGAGCCTTCCAACACGGACCGCGCGCCAGAAATGGCTGCGACCTGAATGGAATTTTCAAGAAGAAAAAAAAATCCCACCATAACATGAAATATAACCATTTTCTTTGTAGCTCTCCGGACTATGATACTTTTTGATCGCCCCTTAATTCTATGAGAATAATACCTTTATACATATTGATTTGATCGTACTGCTTCTGTCACCATCATCCATATTCACAGCAAACCTTTTCGTTACATTGTGGGTACATATCTCAAACATACGTTACCGCAGCTCCGGTTGCCTCCCCTCCTTCGCCCAATCTCCCATCCTTGTTTGCGACCACCGAGCAAGTCGACCATCCTCTCATCGTCAGCACCACCACTTCCCATCCGTCCATCTCCATCAACTTACCCTCCATCCGAACTACTCGTGCACCTAAACAACTACAACAACTACAACCCCCTTCACGAACCCGCTTTTTTTCACATCGCTCGCCTTTAACGAATCCTCTTCACGCTAACCAAACAAAATTCATAATGTCTGACCAGCCGTACGATCCTTATATCCCCAGCGGTGGTGCTCCTGGCGGTAGTCAAGGACAGCCTGGAGGTCCCGGAAACCAGAGGACTGCGGCTATTCAAGCGGTTGGTTTCCCTTTTTCCCTTCACCTATCTGGTTATTTCGAGTACGGGGCGAACCGAGTGTGGTTCCTGGCTCCCCTGGCTCGTTGTTGGGCGATTACTTCGAACCGCGCATGTCAGGGGGGGAAGGTGAAGTCGTTCTCAACAACAATAAAGTTGCGCGATTTTGACTTGCCATCTTTGATTTTCTATTACTTTCGCGAGCTCTCACCGTTCTCTACGTTTCTCGTAAGAGGACAGCTGGACATTCGGTCCGGTGGTGCGACGAAAGCTTGGTGTGAGGTCACTTCAGCCCTAGTCGCACTCACTGCGGCATAGCTGGCTCTCTCAGTTTATCTCGCGCACCATGTTTCATGGCCTTTTTTCTCTTTCCTTCCTTAATCTCTTTCATATTATGAAGCCTTTCTATGAGCCCGCCTAATATTGGGTGCTTTCGCTGATGATGACAAATTTAGCAAATCGATGATACCGTCGGAATCATGCGGGAAAACATCAATAAGGTCGCTGATCGTGGTGCTAGATTGGACAGCCTCCAAGATAAGACTGGTTAGTAACCATTCACTTTTTTTTTCCTCAAAGAGGAATTCCAGCCCTGTGAAAGGAAATGCTGACATAATATATTCATCCTTAGACAATCTTGCTGTGTCTGCTTTGGGTTTCCGCCGCGGGGCCAATAGGGTCCGAAAGCAAATGTGGTGGAAGGACATGAAGATGCGCATGTGCATAGTCGTTGGTATCATCATTCTTTTGGTGATTATCATCGTCCCGGTCGTTATCACGTTCGTTCAACTTCCCTCAATCCCTAACTGTGGATATATACGTAAAACACTCTCTGACTGTGCACCGGATCTAGCCAAAAATAATAATCGAGCTGTATGGGGGAGGTTGTTTGGTTTTTTCTGGCGCGGGAGCGGTTTTCATAGACACGGACGGAGGGAGGGAGGGGCAACTTGGCTTTACGGTGGTCAAGAAGTCCTAGTTTGGGTGGTGGGAATCAAGCTTCATGTCTAATGACAATCCAACAATGAATGGACATGAGAACCACGACGAGAGAGCTTCAAATGAAACAAAACAAAAATAAACCAGCAAAAAATGGACCAATTTTCAACATAACTTTTGGGTTTTGGAATTAGGTCGATGGGATGCTTGGCTGTCTTTAGGTTGTGGAACCGGTGAAATTCTTGTTTTCTTTCCTCTTTTTTCTTTGCTTTTCTTTTTTTTTTTCTTTGCTGTGTATCTGCTGGAATTCCCTTTGTGCAGTTAGTTTTGATGGAAACGTTTTTTCACTGTAACTTCAAGGTATTCTCGTTTCTCTTTTTGTCTTTTTTCTCTCTGCTTTCCCCTCGGCCAGTCAATATCAGGAACCTGAACAGCCAATTTGACTTTCTTTTGCAGTATCTGGTAGCTTCTGTTTATTTTGACCTAGTTCGTGGGTCAAGTAAACGAATTGGAGAGCTAACTTAACGAAGAGGATGATGAATACACTTTAAATACCTTTATGGGGGGAGGTTATTAATTTGCTGTCATAGTTTGCTTTTTTTTTTTTTTTGCTTTTTATTTATAATACTCT
>QOVD01002620.1:0-13460 GCA_003521225.1 Tuber microsphaerosporum | reverse complement strand
AAAAAAAAAAAAAATCGCTACTTGGATTACCCTGTCTTGCCCTTGGGCAAGCAGCTGCTAATGTTCGCTCTGTAGACTTCTAGGTACTTGTCCTAGTTTACTCTGTATACTTAGTATACAGGACTTTCCCTACTGTGGTTACCCTTAGGTATACCTGTTGGGCATGTAAGGCGGTCACTTGTAGCTACCTTTCTCCAGGGTCGTTACAGTTTTTGGGAGCAATTGCACTTGGTAATTGACTTTATAGTTATATCTTATTGATTACTGACTTACATAGTGTGATTGCAGGTCATCATGGTCCATGCCACTTTTGGGAAATGGATACTGAGACAGACAAAACATGTTGGGAAGAGATTGTAGAGAATCAACATAAAAAGAGAGAACTCTGCATAGCAGAGAATCAGGCACTAGCTGATGAGAAAGACACCTGGTAGTGGAATGCGCTTGAGGAGTTCAAGGAGAAGATAGAGGCGATTAATGTCTCTGAAGGGCAGATGGGCAGGAATAAGAAGCGAGAGCGAATGCCAGAAGCTCCGTTTAAAGAAAACAAGTTAACTTTCACTAGTGCAGGTATGTTACTAACTTGAAATATTCTACAAGGTGAAAAGGCTCTTGTTCTAAATACCCTATACAAACTATTAATACTACTAGGTGGTATACGTTGGGTTTCTTACCAGGAGCGAGTATTGAGACCTAGACTATATTCATTTATCGATTAACTGCAGCGCATGCCAGTCACCTATCTGGTTGAAGACAATGCACCAGCACATCACACTGTTCAATCTATTGAGAGGCTTGAATGGCAACAGCAAGGTATTATCACTCTAGACTGGCCTTCCAGATCACCTGACCTTAACTCCATTGAAAATATCTGGAATTATGACAAGGATGAGATTGCAACCTATCAATGTACTGGTGCAAGTCAAGCAACAGTAGATCAGGCTAAAGCTAGTTTGGAGACAGTATAGCTTGAACTTTCTCAGGAGTATATAGACTCGCGTTGTCGCTCTTTTCATAAAAAATATAGAGCTGGTAATATTGCATAATGGTGGAAATAGCTTTAACGAGTAGTGCAAACTAACCAATTTAACCGTTCACTCTATAGAGAATTACGCAGAAGCTAAGTAGTTGTGGCTGTGTTCAAGGCTATATTACTACATCTGATGTGTTTTGTGGCTTATTATGCGCTAGTCCAAAATAGGGCCTTCTGATTTGAATCCGGCCGCATGTGTAGGGTAAACGTTCTTTACTCACGATTAAGCATAATTTTTCTGGCATCCCGCGTTGAGAGAACGAAGGCCACGTGATTCACGCAATACTCAGGAATATGAGCACAATTCCTTCAAGGGGGGGGTTTAAATCCCTTTCCTAAAGCCTTCCTCATTCGGTACTGTCATATTCAACAAGTGATTTTCTTTTCAGTCCTCTGGTTGGGACAGCCATTCGCAAAGTATGAGATTATGAAAAAGAGGCGCCGGGGGCCGTATCAGTGGAAGAGTCTCAACAACTGTAGCTGAGAGCTCACGACTCCAACTTGCCTCTCTGTCCCCACAACCCAGCACGGTATTTGTAACCGGTACAGGTACCTGAGTTACAATGTTTTATGTTTGGTTTGGAGTATGGTTTGATACTCAGTATGTTTTATGTTTGGTTTGGAGTATGGTTTGATACTCAGTATGTTTTATGATTGGTTTGGAGTATGGTTTGATACTCAGTATGTTTTAGGTTTGGTTTGGTGTATCGTTTGATACTCAGTATGTTTTATATTTGGTTTGCAGTATGGTTTGATACTCAGTGTGTTTTATGTTTGGTTTCGAGTATCGTTTGATACTCAGTAAGTTTTATGTTTGGTTTCGAGTATCGTTTGATACTCAGTACGTTTTATGTTTGGTTGCGAGTATCGTTAGATACTAAGTATGTTTTATGTTTGGTTTTGAAGATCGTTTGATACTCAGTATGTTTTATGTTTGGTTGTGAGTATCGTTTGATACTCAGTATGTTTTCTGTTTGGGTTTGAGTCTCTTTGATACTCACCACTTGCTAGGTTTGATACCTAAGGGGTTTCAAGGCTACCACTTTCGGACCCTTATTGTTATTTGTTTAAGCAAGGCACGGGATTGCCTGACAAGTGTATTTAAGACCTGCTATTCTCCGGACTAAGAGAAGGCAGACTTCGACAGACAGAGTTTTCAATATACTTGGTTGAACAGTTACTTCTTCAGTTCGCTTCAAGAATCTTTAGTATTCATTTAGGTTTACCAAACACATACTATTAGAAACTAGTTAAGTAGTTGCGATATAGTAAGAAGTTGGTTACAACAACTTCGTCTAAGCCTCCGGTACTTAGTCTCGTTAGATACCGCACTTTGGTATAGAGACTGTATCGATATCCTATTGATAAACGGCACCACCCCGTGGGGCCGTTACATTTTTTTAACTTCAATAAGTTATAAAGATTTCGCAGTCTCAAGATCTAAGTAGGGGCAAGGCCTCTAAGCGAGCAGGAAAGAGACTGGCCAGAGTTAGCCAAGGACGATTCATCAAAGCCTCAAAGGAACAGTTCACAATTGACAAAGCTGCCAGGCAGCTATCCAGGGACCAAGCTCAGCAGGTATTAACAGAATAATCAAAGGAACTTGAGAAGGCAAGAACACCAACCCCAGGCGGGTTTCCGGAATCACCTACAAAGGCTACTGCAACTCAAGCTGAACCAGGGAACAACCTTGACGATCCAGACAGTAGCAGCGATTCAGAAAGAATGTCCGAAGGTGCAGGTCCTAGCAATAGGCCAGCAAGTCCCACACCCAGCCCATCCACAACAGCAAAGCTCAGCATCAAAGTACCAACTCCCAGGAAGTTTACCAGCGAAGGTAACGAACTCAAACCAGAAGCATTTGAGGGATGGTACAACTCAGTCCAACTCTATCTACGCCTTCATGGAGTACAACAGAGTGTGGAAACATCAGGGAATTACTGGATCCTATATACAGAAGGGCGAGCACAAGAAGCTGCATTCCAGGCTGCAGAACCCTGTGGTGAAGATATAACCAGGGACCTATTAATCACCTATCTGAGGGAACGATTTCAGTCATCAAAACAGAAAGACAACACCTATAGAGAGTTCCATGATATACGCCAAGTCAAGAATGGCAAAGTACATGAAATCGCGACTGTGGCCACCAATCTACTCATGCACAGGTCACGATTACCTGCTAACACCATTAGCGATTATGCATTTATCCAACCACTATTCGCATGTATGCACTCAAAGCTGGGACAAGATGTGGAATCTCGATACGAAGGCGATGAATCAATACACGAAATTATCGCCACAGCAGAAAGACTAGATGCTATCAACCGAAGCACTGGAGCTTATGGAAAAGACAAGCATGAGAAGAAAGACCACAACTATTGAGACCAGAAACAGGAGCGGAAACCTAAGAAAAGGTTCAACAAACAAACTAATACCTCCAAGATTAAGGACCGAAAGGATAAAGGAGCCTGTTTCACCTGCGGCGGAAAAGGGCATATAGCAAAAGACTGCCCTAACAAAAGCCATAACGGAATGACCAAGGTTAAGAAGGAAGCATCCTCCAACTTAGCAGAACTAGACTACGAATATGACGAAGTCTCTATCAACCCCCTTGAGATTGAAAGCTATGCATCAGCTAAAGCAACTCGACCCACAACATTCAAAGCACAACATGCGCTGGAAGGTACCATATTTATCAATGGAAAAGAAGCTAGAGTCCTGTTTGATACAGGAACGATTGGAGCCAACCTGATAAGCGCAAATTTCGTCCCTGTTCACGGTATTCGCTGTATGGAAATGGAAAAACCTACCATGATACATATGGCTATGAAAGGATCCCAGTCAGAGAGCCATAGGGAATGTATCGTTGACCTCTCAGTTGGAAGGCTCAGTGCCAAAGGCAACAAAATGATCGTTGGAAATCTAGCAAAATAGGATACTCTTATAGGAATGCCATTCCTCAAACAACACCAAGCTACAATCGAATATGGCAAGTTAGCAATAATCTTTCCTAAACAGAATGTTAGGATTAACTGCATACCTACTAGCGGAAACATAAGAGCGGCCATAGTTAGTACCGAAACTATTATTGAACAACACCCAGAGGTATTCCCGGAAGTTATACCAGAAGGATTACCACCACTCAGAAAGATAAACAATGCGATCAGACTCAAACCAGCAACGGAACAAAGGAGTTTACCAACCTATTCAATCCCAGAACGGTGGGTAGCCGATCTCGGAAAATGGATAGAAGAAAAGATAGAAAGCGGGATTATCGAACGAAAGACAGTATATGGAGCAGCACCTATGTTCGTCCAGGAAAGGAAGGATAAGATACGCATGAGGCCACTGGTTGACCTCACTGCAAGGAATCATATATCCATCAACGACGATGAAACAATTCCAAACCAGAGGATGATCCTCAATTCACTAGCAAGACCTAGATATCGAAGCAAAATAGACCTTAGCGATGCATATTTCCAAACAATAGCACCAAAGGACGTGAATAAGAACGGTTTCAAGTCACCCTTTGGTTATTTCGTCAGCAAGGTTATGCTGCAAGGAGATATGAATGCTCCTGGAACATTCATGCGCATAATGTTTGACCTATTCGCCGAATACCTAGGAAAATTTGTGTGGGTTTATATTGACGATATACTCATATTTTCCGATACAGAGGAAGACCATTTAAAAAACCTATCCGAGGTTTGCGATAAGGTCAAGGAAGCGAAATTCTATGCAAGTAGGAAGAAATCGGAATTTTTCTGCACCAATATGGATGTGCTAGGAGACATAATTGACGAAGAAGGCCTAAAGCCATCACCTGAGAAGATAACGAAAATTGAAGAATGGACTACACCTCAAAATAAAAAGCAACTGCAGGAATTCCTTAGTACTGTTAACTATATCAGCCAATTCCTGCCCCACATAGCAACGATAACTGCACCCCTCATGGCGCTTACTGGAACAGAAGAATTTGTGTGGACTGCAACACATGACCAAGCCATGGAAAATGTTAAGCGAATGGTTGCACAAAACGAGGTTATGAACCATTACACTATGAATCAGCATTATCAATATGGCTGATAACCGATGCATCAGACACTGGAGTTGAAGCATGGGTAGGACAAGGGAAAACAGCTGATACTGCAAGACCGGCAGCATGACATAGTAGGAAATTCTCCAACGCCCAGATGAATTATGGAACCACAGATAAGGAAGCATTAGCGATTGTGGATGCACTCCCAGCACTCCACCACCTCCTGGCAGGAAACATGCTTACCTTTGTCACAGACCATCAACCCCTAATGCACCTCATGACGAGCAAAACACCAACCAAGAAGCAGCTACGTTGGAGAGGACTCATAGGCCAATATGACACCGAAATAGTATACTGGCCAGGGAAATGGAACTATGTAGCTGACGCTTTATCACACCTCTTTGTGAACGATAACGAATATCCTCCTTACACTAAAGACCCTACTCAAGAAGAACCAGAGTCCAATCTTCTATTGCCCTCTGACAACCTACCTATTGCCTTTTACACTGAATACCTATCTAACAACATGTCTCGTTATGAGAGCCTTCCTGTCCAATACATTCATGACCATGATAGCTGTGGTAGTGAATGTGACTTCAAAGACAATCGAGAGTACCCTCCCATTAATGATTGGGATGATTATAGGAGTATCGGTAGCAACAGGAGCCAGGAAGAAATACATCATTCAGCCATACACTGGTCATTTGGCGATATACCAGCATGCCCTGATCACGAAGAATTGAAGCCACCTACCAAGACTTATAGCGGTTTCCCAGGCAGCAGCCCACCAGGTACTGCTCCCCCTATCGATAAGGATGAGGACATGGATACTGAACCTGACGCAATCATCTCAACTCGACCCAGGGTGGACCTATCGAAAATTCAGAAATGATTACATGAAGCCCTTGGTTGCACAACAGCCGGTATCCCATGCGAAAGCCCTGACTGCCCTGAGCATCAGGCCCGAAGATCACCAACTACCAAGCCCCTCTGTGGAGGGCCATTAGCAAGCTATAACATTGTTCCTGTCTTTGATCCACCTAGGCAACCCCACCACGAACGAACCCTCCATGAGGTATACAATGATATACCTGATGAAGAAGAGGACGAGATCTCGAGATGGCAGAGGGTGGTGGACGAGTGGGATATCACACAGGCTGTGAACGATATGCAATCCATCTGGCAGTAACTGATGATCAAAGGATACAGGAACGACCCAGTCTACCAATTGGCCCAGGACTCCAACAACACATCCCGAGGAGGAAAGATGCAACACTACCGCATCCATAATGGACTACTATATGCCACCACTGGCGGAGGAGACGACTGCCTCTATATACCAAGAGGACATGGGGTCAATGGAGACACACTTAGGGAACTAATGATTAGCGAGATACACAACAAGTGACACCACAGTGCGGACCGCAACCTACAATATGCTACCGAGTATATCTACTTGCCAGAAATGTGAAAGGATTTTAGGGATTTTGTCAGGCAATGTGAACTCTGCCAGGCAAATAAGGAACGCAATACCTTACCAGAAGGCGAAGCACTTACCCTCCCTTTCCCCTCTGAGATATTCTCAAGTTATGCTATCGATTTCATAGAACCTTTTACTAGACTAAAGGAAAAGGACTCGGTATTGGTAGTAGTAGATAGAGCAGTGGGATATAGCTTGCTAATCCCAACCTCAGTCAATGCTACAGCAGTAACTACCATGGAACTACTCCGGCACTATATTTTTACGCCACATGGACTACCCACATTGATTGTCAGCGATGCTGACCCACGATTTACTTCCAAATTCTGGAAGCAGACCCTCATAACCATGGGGGTTGAACACATCATGGCGGTGCCCGGCCACCACCAAACCAATGGGCAAGCTGAACGAAAAATCAAGGAACTTAAGACTACCCTGAGAAACGTTATCAACAACCGCCAAGCCAACTGGCTCTCCTCCCTTCCTGAAGTGACAGCATATTCTAACGCTGGACACTCAGATACTATTAACCTGTCACCATATAAAGCGTTATATGGACGACACTATCCCCTACTGGATACATACCGAACCTACCCCTCTGCAGTCCCTGCCTCTGACGATTACTACAACAGACATCAGGAGATCAGAAATTTGGCCTACCAACCATTGAGGTTGGCAAGAGCGAGGTCTGCCAGGGTGGTAGCTAAGAGGAGCAAAGAGCATAAGCCAGTGGAGGTAGGAGAAATGGTCATGGTATTTGGAGACCAGTTTGCGACGGAATCTGGAAGATCAAGGAAACTACAACCACGATGGTGAGGACCCTTTACAGTATTGGAATACGATGGACATACACAGAACTATACAGTTAGTATGGATTCGAGAATGTACCGCTGGCAGAAGGGCGTATTTCATTGTTCAGTCATCAAAGCCTACCACCGTAACGATAACCAACGATTTCCGGGCAGGACCCATGCCAAACCAGCACCTATCCTCATCAACGAAGAACAGGAATGGGAAGTGGAAATGATATTGGATCATAGGCAGAGGCATGGACGAGACCAATTGTTGGTCAAAGGGATTGGATATCCAGCAAGCGAGAACTCTTGGGAACCTATCGAAGGACTAGAGAACTCGATGGAGATGGTGCAGACATGGTGCACTGACAACATGCCAGGAGATGAATTTCCTATTGTTTTTTCTGGGTATATTACGGTTTGTTTTTCTCCTATTAGGGATGGTTTTGAATCTCATATTATTGAACCTTCGGTTGACAAAGGGTTTTGGGAACCACATTTGGATACTGATTACGATAGTGAGGACTGATGTTTGAGTGTTTTATGTTTTGAAATAAGGGTTTTATTTTGTTTTTGGGGTGTAACCGGTACAGGTACCTGAGTTACAATGTTTTATGTTTGGTTTCAAGTATCGTTTGATGCTCAGTATGTTTTATGTTTGGTTTCGAGTATCATTTGATACTCAATATGTTTTATGTTTGGTTTTGAGTATCGTTTGATACTCAGTATGTTTTATGTTTGGTTTTGAGTATCGTTTGAGACTCACCACTTGTTAGGTTTGATACCTAAGGAGTTTCAAAGCTACCACTTTCGGAGCCTTATTGTTATTTGTTTAAGCAAGGCACGGGATTGCCTGACAAGTGTATTTAAGACCTGCTCTTCTCCGGACTAAGAGAAGGCAGACTTCGACAGGCAGAGTTTTCAATATACTTGGTTGAACAGTTACTTCTTCTGTTCGCTTCAAGAATCTTTAGTATTCATTTAGGTTTACCAAACACCTACTATTAGAAACTACTTAAGTAGTTGCGATATAGTAAGAAGTTTGTTACAACAACTTCGTCTAATTCTCCGGTACTTAGTCTCGTTAGATACCGCACTTTGGTATAGTGACTATATCGATATCCTATTGATAAACGGCACCACCCCCAGGGGCCGTTACAGTATTGTACCTGAACAAAATTAAATGCGCCTTATCGAACAGGAAAAGCTCTTGCCAACACAAAACCCTCTATAATGTAGGCCAAAAGAACACAATATATGAGATGTAAATGCAGAAACTATATACAGAGTACAAATTTAGAATTGTTCTTTGGCAATATTGTATTGTGTGGCAGCGAATCTTTCTTGGGCAAGCGGAGGAATGTATTTATCAACAGAGTGTATATTTTTATGACCTACTACTCTAACAACCGGGGAAGATGGTACTCTTAAATACATAAACAATTCAGACTCTTCGGGGAGTCTGTTAAGTACAATCGTCTCATTCCTACAAGGTACGACCACTTCTCCGTTCTCCTAATCTCCCCACTTCCCGTCACTGCTCGTCAATCCAACTCCCCTCACCGCTCATCCCCCCGCTTTCCTTTACTCCTCTTTACCCCGTATTTCCTACTTCCGATTCGGCCCCACTTCTCGCATTCTCCCCGAGAGGTTCATACTACGGTAAGCTCTCCAAAGTCGTACTCGTATTCTCTAAGAAGGGGCAATATCTGGTGACGATGTAGTGAGCTCCCGTGATTCACAATAAAATTGATATTTAATCAAGAGAAATTTCTTTAGGTATATACCTTATTTTTTTCCAGACAACTTTGTCGAAGGAAGAAAATTACCTCTAATTTGATCATAGCTGCTCTGTTTTTTTAGTCTAAGTCTACCTACTCTGTTTTTTGACCATTTCCGATTAGTAGGTCCCCCCATTCTGATCACCTTGTAATTGTAATCCTTAACGAGAACGAAAGGAAAGCAGGAAAAAAACAGATTATCCAGCTGTGAGTGAAATTAATTAACTCGCTTGGCATGATACGGCATATCTTGTGGGCTTGGTTTCTGCATGTGTTGGTGCTTAGATTTCACCATTGCCATGTTGCATATCTTCCACTTTTACACCAAAATTCGCCCTGATCAAGTAAACCAAGCATAGCCATCAGGTTTTCGGCCTTTAAAAAAATGACTAGCTTCTGGTGACCAGTCTGGCTTACATCGTCTTCATTTTTTCATTGTAAATCTTGCAACATTCATGGGGTCATTAATATCTGCAGGCGTTGAAATCTTAGTGCATCTTTATCGCTTCTAACACTATTAATAATTTCTTTTTTTAAGGAGGAGGAAATATTTCCCCCAATCATTCCTCTATGATAGTATCGTACTTCTTATCTTCTTACAGGCAAGAAGAGACTGAAAATACCGGTACGAGTGGTGAGTTTGCGGTGTGTGCGTATTTTTTACCATATATTTTCCGTACCCCCGTTTTCGGCCACTTCTTGCCTGTGACAAGTAAACACTCCCGTAAGTCCACTACAAAAAAAAGCAATATCAATTACCAACGCCCCGGAATGAATGGACTCTCACTATTCAGTCCCAATCGTCTAATCAAGCTCCTCCCCGGCCATTCAGGCAGGATATTTACAACCGCGATCACCCTTAGCTCTGTTCTACCCTGGCGCGACACTCCCGGTGCTTCTCCTATCTTATCTCACCACACCTCAGCCACAACCAACGTCAACGGTTACTTCAACCCCTGGCAATACCCGCAAATAAAGCCCTTAAAACCCCTTTCGTAAAACTTTCTCTTAAGAGCTTAATAATTCAACCTCGCCCTAGGACCTTGGAGTTGCCTTTGCCAGAAAGGTCTGGCACTTTTTATTTTCCATCTTAAGTTAGGGGGGGCTGCATAGCAACTGGTAAAGTATTATCTATAACTCTTATCGTTTCTCTCACCCTCTTCATTCCATGTTCCTACTCCTCCTATATTATTACTTTCCAGGTATTTTTCCTTTGTTTACTTTTATTTTACTTATTTTATTGCTTACTCCTTTATAATTAGCTACAAATTGATACTCATACTCTCCGGAATTGCTGTTTTTTCATTCAAATTGTTGAAAGAAATATGGTTCCTGCCATTCAAAAAGGGGACCTGGCTGTGCAAAAAGTGTTACATGTGGCAGTCCTAATTTTATTGCCAAGACTTCATTTTTAGGGTACAATCATTTCTTTAGTCCGTCAAGTAAGAGGTATTAGGTTGTAATTCACTAATTAACTTGTATGATAATATGAATCTACATAGGGAAAAATATATATTCATAAATACTTTGCAATAATAAGTAGATATTAAAGAGAGAAGCAACTCATCTATTGAATTCATTAATTACAATCTATTAAACTTGAATAATTAGAACAACATTGACTAATAAATCTCAGGGCTATTTAACATCACTTTAGGTTTGTGGTTTTATTTCTATATATTTGTCAGATTTTTGTAATCACAAAATAGAAAACTGCTTTTTTAGAAAATAATTTCCTGCTGACTAAGATAACTAAGTGTGGCTGAATGTAACACCTTTTTGTCTTTCCCACCAAAAATCCAACCTTTCAAATCCTTAAAGCAACACAACCACAAATATAATTTCAGAAAAAAATCCGGTTTTCTATTCTCCTTTCTCCTTTATCTTGTCTTTCAGAACCAGGTTTTTTTTTTGCAATTATGTTTCTAGTTGTGTTGCCTTAAGAATTTGAAAACAGGCGAAAATCTGGTCCCCTTTTTGAATGGCAGGAACTATACTTGTTAGACTTTCTGATGATCTTAATAAACATTTGGAATGGAATAACAAAAATAGACTACTACCACAAAATCCTTTTTTACCTTGCTGAGAGAGGAAAGTCTGTCAACATAGGACACAGTGCAATTATTCAAGTTTCTACTATAGTGGTGGCTTGGAATCAGGGTGGCGCTGGTGATTTCATTCCTGGCCCCCATGAATGAAAACCAAGCCACGGAGATATGTTCGCTGGTAGTAGTGGCCTGAAATCGGAGTGGGGCTGTGATTTCATTCCTGGGCCCAGGAATGAAACTAAGCCACACTGATATTTTGCCGGGTAGAACTACGATGAATTTCAATCGAGGCTGGGAATATTTAGTATATAGAATGGTACACCACCTCGAACTTTAGGACTGGTCAGAAACCATTCTAGACTACGCTGGACCTCTGGAGTTGGTCAGGTCTGGTCAGCAAGATCTATAATCATTGACCGTCCAGTTTTGCCCTGAAGACTTGACCGGTCCGACCATTCGGAACCCTGACCGCATACTCCAAACTGGGCACCCCAAAAAACACCCCCGACAAACAACCCAAGCGGGACCATTTCTCTTGGTGGCTTCCCACGGCGTCCCAAGCTTGTGTTAGCTTGGCCCCTCTTAATGGCCCCCAACGGCAGCACACCCGAATTACTATTATTATTATTGTAATTATTTATCATTAGCTTAAGGTTGTGGAGACTGATGGCAAGGAGGCTAGATAATTCCTCCCGTGATGGCCGGATGCTCCTCCCCGAACTGGCCAACCAGACTCCGGACCAACATCTGGGTACGGAGGTTAACTGGAGCGTTGCTTCTTTAACAGTCTTCCATCCGTTCATCCTCTAGCTCTTCCTCTGATTCGCCGCTTTCCTCCTCTTCCTCATTGCTCCCTTCCTGCATCCTGCTTACTAATCTTCTGCTCCTTTCGTCTTACCTCACCCGCTTTTCCCCTTCTACCTCCCGCCCCCTCCCCGCGTTTCTCTTTCTCTTCAAGGGTGCGCTCATTGACGTCATCGTAGTAGCACATGCGAGTAGTCTATCAATCTCGCTTCGACGATCTAGGTCGACATCCACCCGCTTTAGCAATAGCTCCACCACCCCTCCATGTCCCTCCTCTACAGCACACACAAGTGGCGTTCGACCATTGGCATCCGGGCGATCAGGGTCGACATCTCCACGCTCGAGTAGCAGCTTCACCACACCTGTATGCCCTCTCGCTGAAGCACGCCAGAGTGGGGTTCGACCATCGTCATATGAATAATTGGGGTCGATATCTCCACGTCTCAGCAGCAGCTTCACCACCACCTCATGTCCATACGCCGCGCCAGTGCTGAGTGCTTCGTTGTGCTCGTTTTCTAGCAGATTGGGGCCGGCATCTATCCACTCTAGCAGTGCTTTTACTGCTCCCTCTTTCCCGTGGTAAGCAGCCAACCACAATGCCGTTTGATCCCAGTAATCTGGCATATTTGGGTTAATATCTTCGCGTTCAAGTAGTAACCTCGCCACCCCTTCATGCCCCTTTACAACAGCACACCCGAGTGGCCGTAGATTCTCGTTATTAGGTCGATTGAGGTCGACATCTCTTCGGTCTAGTAAAAGCTTCACGACTCCTTCGTGTCCTGCCAAGGCGGCCCAGTGCAGTGGTGTTTCGCCTTTTTTTGATGGCCTGTCAGGGCTGACATTGCTGTGTTGCAGCAGTAGTTTCACCACTTTTTCACGCCCGCTTGCAGAAGCCCAGTGGAGCGGATCGCGACCCCCGTTATCCGAACAATTAAGATCGATATTTTCTTGTTCCAGAAGTGTCTTTACCACTCCCTCTTTCCCCTCCGCGGCAGCACACAGTAGTGGTGTTCGACCCTCGTTATCTGGATAGTTGAGACCAATCTCTTTCCACTCCAATAGTGTTTTTACTGCCCCCTCTTTTCCGAGCGCGGCGGCCAACAGCAGTGGTGTCTGACCCTTGTTGTTTAGGGGGATGGGGTTAACGTCTTCGCGTTCCATTAGTAATTTCACCACCTGTTCATGTCCGCCTTTAGCTGCACCGTGTAGGGGTGTTTCGCCTTCCTTGTCTTGAGTATCGGCGTCAATATCTCGCTGGTCCAGTAGCAGTCTCACTACTCCCTCGCGTCCCGCCGAAGCAGCATGCCTCAGTGGTGTTCTGCCTCGCACGTTAGGCTTGTCGCGGCTAACACTATTCTGCTGCAGTAACAGCTTCACCACTCCTTCCTGTCCAAATCCGGCAGCATGGAAAAGTGGTGTACACTCGTGTCTAATAAGTTTCCGTACCCCTTAGCGCAACCACACAACCCCAGCAAAATGAA
>QOVD01002617.1:0-30683 GCA_003521225.1 Tuber microsphaerosporum | reverse complement strand
GTAGGGAAGGAAACCAGGAGATGAGGGGAGCTGAAATAGGGGGTAGTAGAAACTCTTAATCATTGGGCTCCGGTTTCACATGGTGAGTGAATTGCGGAAGAGACATATTGAGGAGAGCTTGTCTATCCACCGCGCGATCAATTCTATTCATCTCTTCACGGTCTATTCCTTGTTCATCAGCGACTTCCCTAGCGGCCGCCTCGAGATCAATGATAAGACCAGCGTTGCAAGCAAATAAGTGCTTTCACATGGTGATGATGTGTTGAATGCTGTCCTGTTGATCTTCTGGGCTTGTGAAGAAATCCTTGCGGGTCATAGCCCACCCAAGCAGCCTATCTCCAATCGCTTGATTGCTAGCACAGAAACGGTTTTCTGCCGCCTTGCCATGAGGCCAACTGGAGGAAGATGCAGAGTTAGGACCATTGGGGTCATGCCTCGTCCTTCCCAAACCGGAGCCAGAGGGTTCCCCTGCCTCTATCATATCGATGTCCCCATCCTGGGAGCTGCTAAGTGTGTGAGGAGACCTGCCCGGCTCCTCCCCTGACTCCTGCAGGTACTCGTCATCATTATCGTCGCCTTTGTTCTCATTCTCATCATCATAGGTCTCCTCTTCCCCGTAGACTTCATCAGAATCCTCCCAGCCATTCCTATTCTCCTGATCAGACTGATACAAGTTGATGAAATCGACATCTTCATCCTTTTTATCATGCTCCCACTCTGCGTAGACCTCTGCATTGGGCATTAGCCACTCAACTGGCTTAACCCCGTGAATCTAAGGTCTACCCTTTTAGTCGAGCTCATCCTCTCGGACCGTCATATGCAAATCCCCACCCATATCTTCCACCGTCAACCGGAATTCAGAAGTACGGTCTTCTCCGCTGGTAGGAATTGAGGTAACTGTTGGGCTAAAAAAGTCTGGATATTAGTAAGAGTATCCTAAGCCGAGTAGACAGAGCTTAAAAATTACTTACTTGGTGGTGGATTATTAGCGCCAGAGTTTTGCCTCCTTATTTTTATCTTGAACTTGGTGCGCCTCGAGATAGGCTGTCTCGTGCAACCGCTCGCATCGGTAGCAGCCCTCGCCAACCCCAATGCTGGTCCAAGGATAGCACCAAGCGAAGATCCCGTGGCCCCACGAATTGTGAATAGAGGGCTTCGCTCGCGACGAGTTAGAGGGTTGGGCGGAGCACGTGAAGGGGAAGGAGGAGGAGGCTGCTGGGCAGACCACATTGACGAAAGTCTCAATTGATTAGTTACACGACCTAGCAGGCTCTTCATTCGAGCGGCAGACTGCAATTTTGGTGAAGGATTCACAGATAGAGGTGGTGCATTAGGCACGGTATCAACTTCGATGACAATTGGCAGGTTTGCGAGTCGGGAGCCATTCTCACTGAATTGGTTTGGATAGTATCACCGCCAATCCGGCAAGATTGCGTGATGCTCCTTCTCTAGGACCGCGTTCACTTCCCCAATCATCTCCTGATCCACCTCGGCTTTGGTCTAGTCGTTGAGCGCCTGGTACTTAACATATCTTCTCGCGAAATTGGCGTGCTGTTTAGGCGATTTCCTCAGTTTGCCTGCGCAGTTTGAAGGCGGTTTCCCAAGGGGTGAGGCTAGCCCTATACTCATTCTGGCGGATCGTTTCAGGATTAACTGAATGGCCTAAAGCACCCACCGGATGGGGTCTCCACTTATAAGCGGAAGGCATTTCTTAGAGACATGGGTATGCGATTTAGCGCGGGTAGTTTGTAGGTATGATGTTGGGCGTATGATTCAGGGCGTATCATGTTGGGTGTATGATTCGGAGGTAATGTAGAGGCAAATGAAGGAATGGAAAATGCAAAGATGAGACCTAACTTACAATTGGTTGTTGTGTGAAAGCTTATATGCACTGCAGCTTTTGTCATAGGCTCTATCCGGTCTGGCCAAGAACAAAGGGAAGGCAGCTAGGGTGGGACAGGTATGCGAGAGGAGCTTAGAGAAACAGCAGCGGGACAAGAGAAATAGGTGTTTCTTCCTCTTTCCTTATTTTTTAATGGCCGAGTTTGCTTCGCTGATGTGTGCAATGCTGGAACTGGAATTAGGGTTGAAGAGCAGAGCGGCTTCTATTTTGTGTTGATTGAGGGAATGTGGAGAGGAAGAAGTTGAGAGGGTGGTGAGAAAGAAGGGGCAGTTTAGCCTCTCTGGAAAGCAAGAAGTGGGTCTAAGTTAACCTCTTAAAAACATCGTCATGGTCCACCTGAAGTAACGCATCTAGCGCTACACCGCAACCCAGAGCTAACCATGAGGGCTAGCAAGTAATGGGTCAGTATGAATTACTCCTCGATTCAAGTCGGCTGCTGAATTTTCCCCTGGTCATAGAAAACATATCATGAAAGCAAACTGTGAGTTTGGTGTTTTCACTCAAGAGGTTTGGCATACAATAGGTTCTTTTGATGGTTGTGATTGTACACTTGATACCTCAACTGGGAATGTATAATATCCTGGATCATATACTACCTTTTGTACGCAATTTTCAAGGAATTGGTATAAGGAAGGAATTGTACAAGTTGTTTTTCAGTAGGCTTTGGGTTAGAGTCTTACTTGACTTTAATCATTGTACAATTCAAGTGTACATATATACCCACTCTCCATGAACCTTATCTCTAGTGTACATATTGACTATATATCATGAATCAATCTACAGGGGGTCCTTGAACTATATGACGAGGCGGCTTGAAAGGTACAGGTCATGAAATCGCTCACTCTCCTTATTCCAATCAGTATAAAATATCTCTCTACCTCCATCTCCCCCAACACGCATCTTCCTCTTAGCAAGCTCTAATATCACCACTCCGCTACTAGGGAAGCAATAGGTCTATACCCATACCCACAAATCCTCATACCCACAAATCCACATATGGACAAATCTGCATATGTACAAATCTACATTCGCATAGTCACAAGCTCAGGGCCTCTGTTCTTTCTCTGTCAAACTCTCAGAAGCAAACACAACCTCCCATATTTCCTGTTAATCTCCTGCCTCCTCTTCACACGCTGTTCTATCAAACAAATCAAAAAGACCCCTGCTCAATGTCTCCCAAGCGTCTCACAAATCAGAGTATCTTGGGCAGCAAAGATGGTGGCAATTGGGGGGCCCCAACTAGGCATCTTGGTCGAAAGAGAGTGGGGAGAGTTGTTGATGGGAAATAGCGGCCGGTGCGGTATCCTAGCGGCAGGGTCAGGATGGCGGAGATTGTGAAGTACCGCCGGGATGGGGGATACCTTATCCCTAAGGCCCCATTCGATCGTCTTTGCCAAGAGATTGTCGCAGGTTTGATACTGGAGCAACAATTCCGCTGGCCGAGGTCTGCCTTTGAATGCCTTCAGGTTGTTGCGGAGGAGTTTTTGGTCATGACTATGACGGGTAAATTGAATTCCTATCCTAACATCATTATCTAATGTACTAATTAATTACTTATAGCTGCTGCTTTGGGTGCGGCAAATGCTGGACGCGTTAACCTTCTGCTTCAGGACCTTAGGCTAGTTAACAATGTCATACACGTCATTGCTGGGATGCCTGATCGCACTACACGGGAAGAGAATAGACGCAATGAGGATTACAATGACTGCTCACCACCACCCCTTCCTCCCTGATGCGCACCACCACCACCTACCCCTCCCCCTCCCGCTCCCCCGCCTCCGGGAAATGACACTGATACCGATAAGAGCGCACCCAATGACAACCCTCGCCGTGCTGTGCGCCGTCGCTTGTTTGGTGGCGCTGAGATTGCAAGTAGAGCTCGTGGCAGTACTAGTACAGGGGGCTGCTAGGACAGTTGGTGGAGGAGGAAATCTGGGAAGGAACAGAGGGGCTGTGACAGGAGGCTGCAGGGGCAGTTGGGGCGGTGCTGGGATAACTGGTGCAAAAGGTAGCGGGGGAGGCAATAGGAGTGGGAATGATGGCTCTGGAGGAGGCAATACGGGAGGTGCGGCTCAAGCTGCTGGAAGTGCTGCTAGAGGTGCTGCAAGAGGCACTATATCACATAGTGGTAGAGGAGAGCCGTCTGGAACTAGTGGCAGGGGTAATGCCCCAAGCACTCCGGTTCGGCCACCTGGTTCACGTGGTTGGACTACAACTAGTAGAGTCTGTCGGCGCGCCGGCAGTGGTAGTGGGACTGGTTGGACTGGTACGATCCTGACCCGATCTTGGAGTGGTAGTGGCAGGACATGAGCTGGGCCTAGTGGGAGTGGTGTCGGATAAGCATGTCTAGGGATTATCTTTACTTTCTGTTGTTCAATTAACTCTTGTTTTCAACGAGAATGACCTTCTCTTCAAATGTTCTCCCTCTAGTTATTTTCTATGGCCTTCATGAAGGGGGCTTGGTATTTTATCTCTTCTGCTCCATGAATGTAACTCTGGCAACACTATATTTTATAGGGCTCTGATGATGTATATGAATAGACGATCAACTCTAACCTTAACCATAGCCCTATGATTGACTCTGCAGAGTAACCAACTAATCGCATATAGCGTATGTTTGGGCGCATGATTCTTTGCGTATGATTTTGGGCGTATGATTCTGTGCGTATGATTTTAGCCATAGAGACTTGGACTATCATGACTGCCTTGGCTGGGTAAATACTAGACGAATAGAGAATGGCACTGGAATATCTAGAATCCCCATCTTGAAATCAGTGCAAACTAGGGTCCATACGAGTAAGCTGCAAAATAGGGAATAGTTTAAAGGTTGGAGGTCAATTGAACCAGAATAGGAGAAGACAGAAGCTGGAAGCTGGAAGCCTCAGTCGGGAATTGCAGAAAAATGGGGCCCCGGACGAGGAAAAATAATTTATGCGAGGCCGTTCGGTGCCATTGACGGGACCGGGTGCCAGACGGGGGAAGGGGCGGGTAAGAAAATAAAAAAGGCCCCTTCCCAGGCCGTTGAACGGGGCGTGGCGGAGACTTTGGCCGAGGCCCGTAACGAACACTATGAGCCAAAGGCCTCAAGAGCCTTTAGGAGAGCACTACTCGGAGTAGAACAGAAAGGCAAAAGAATACGCGATTGCAATTATCTTGCACCAAAGAGAATACAGGTACCAAATAATGTTATTTAAAGGCCAAGAGTTTAGTATTCTTAGCGCAAAGTAGGACAAGGAGTGGACACCAACACGCATCATCAGCTAATAGATGTTCTATGGCACAAAAGGGACAAATATTGTTAGCTTAGGTAGTGCATGGGGGAAGGAAGTATTGTGGTTAAATTAGGTTAAGAGGTAATGGTGAGAAAGAAGGGAAGAAATAGGCGAGGGTAAAGAAAAGCAGAAGAATAATGGGAAACAGTGAATTTGAGCTTTTCTGAGGGTCGAAGGGTTGTGGAATAGGAGATTCAGAGTAGCGAATGTTGAATCAACAAAGGCAATAGAATGTGTGGGCTATTGCGAAGCATAATTGAGCTATGAGGCAGAAATCCATAACGGAACAATTCCTAGTATGAGAGGTAAGGCCAGGTAAAAGTATGGAGGAAGAGTAAAAGTTTGAATAAAGCTCTGTTCGGCATGTCACAATAAAAAAATACTATATTTTTGAAAACAGCACATTTCCTGATTCTAAAGCAATGACAATATCAAAGAGAACATTTAGATCATAGAGAGATGGCTAATACCTCTCTATATATTCTGAGTAAATATAGAGTCAAGTCGAGGCATGGCGATTGTAGAGTAGTAGAAATGGTAATGTTGTAAAATATCGTAGGACAAAACATCTTATCTTTCACAAGATTACTCTTTCTACTACTCTACAATGACCATGTCTCCACTTGACTCCATATTTACTCAGAATATACAGCGAAGTGTTAGCCATCTCTTTGTAAAATAAATAATCTCTTTGAGATTGTAATTGCTTTAGAATGAGGAAATATGCTGTTTTCAGAAATATAGCATATTTTTTTATTGTGAGATGCTGAATGGAGCCTAAGCCATGAAACAGTGCACTTGGGCTGTAGAAAACTATTATTGAGCTGTGGGACAGAAATCTATAAAGGAACAATAGCAGGCATGAGAGGGTAAGGCTGGATAAAATACAGAGAAACTGTGAAAGCTGAAATAGACTGTGCAACAGCTCAGATGGGATGCAGAGTATCCAGATGCCATTGCACGGCGACGAAATTACTAGTGAAAAAAGGAATACCCCAATATCTGAGTTATTTTCCACAGATATAAGACTTGAATAAGAGATCCAACAACTCGAGTTTACTAATTTGGCCTCGTATCCCTCATATGTCTCATGAGGTATAGGGGGAAAATGTGAACCTTTGCTGATCCTTAGGTCTTGAGTGGGCTTATGCTAGTCTATATATACTGTACAGGCTTATCAAAAGGAAACATCTGACCCTGAGATGGCTATCTAATCTCATCAGTATGTTGAGGTAATTGCCCTTGTACAAGCAGTACATTTAGCAGTCACCTTAAACCCCCACAAACAAACAGCATTGTATCTTGTGGCTTGGCACCTCCCTCCACTCTATATACTTATCCATGTCTCTCCTCTCCCTCCTTCTTCATTACAACCATCTCTTTCTTCATTCTTTTTCTCTATCTTATTACATCTTCTATTATTCTTTACACTTTTGCTCTACTAGTACCTATTGTCCTATTCCTCAGCTATTTCTTTTCCACTACCCAATACTTTCTCTTAGCATACACCACTTCTCTCCCTTTACACCTTCTCAAATTACAGGATTTTTTACCTCTCAGTTATCCCAAATCCTTTATTTTTCCTGCACAACATATTTGCTAAATAAGGATTTAGATTATTCAGACCCAGTTCAACCCCAATTAGCACTTCTACACTCAGTATCCAACACCTCTTTATTTTTTATCTTATTGTGCATTCAGGGTGAGCATTATTCCACCATACCACAGGTCTTATCAACCCAATACTAATTGTGGTTGTATACCTACATAGTACAAGATGGAGAGTACTAAGTGTAGCAAGTGTCAAACAGACAAAGAACTCGAATCCTGCAGTAGAACTGATACCACAAGGGTTAGAACCTCTATATGTGCAAAACGCATGGTTGACTAAAACACTAGACTAGTGCTTACTAATTTGGATCAGAAAGGCTGCAAGATTTTTCCCTGAAAGTTGGCTCATATGTTTCCTGCTAGCTCTTACTTCTTAATAGCAAAATCATTCAGAAAAGGTACTATGTACCCTTGATCTCATTTTATACAGATTTCTGGTGTAAAGCACCTGAACATTTGGGTTTGGATTTCGTCTGAGCCCTTAGATCTGCAGAGACAATTTGCTATAGAAATATTTGCCTGTATTCAGGTTTCAATACTATAAGTGTATCTTATCTGGATAATTTTGCATTTCATAAGCAATGTATATTATCTAGCATTTACGCTAACTTAACTTGCGTACTAGGTTCTAAGCATTCAGAAAAGGTCTTTCCACCTCATCATGCTCTGAAGAAGCTCACTTCCCTTTCCCATTATATTGTATACTTATTTACATTTGCCAATTCTCCCGACCTCTTGCCCACTGGGAATACAGATGTTTACAGCTACTGTTCTGGAGGAGAAATTCAACATGAAATTACCCAGATCGCAAATGCAATAGCAGTTCTTTTTGGAGATTGCTAAGGCTATTGCTAACATGCAAGTTTAGTAGAATGACTATCTGAAGAAACTGTCAAACAAGTTCATAAGACAAGAAGGGTTTGCCCACTAGAAGTCTACTGTGGATATGAACTTGTTAAATATCTTATTACTAGTAGACATAATAATTTGTTGGAAAATATTCCCGCCTTTAACTGCCATGGGGTTTCAAATTGTCTTATAGCCCTTACAGTATCTGGCTAGAATGCTTTAACCATTATAACTGAAAGAAGTTTTATACCTGTGGATCATAAAGCAAATGGTACTGGGCCTGGGGTATGCTCAGAGTTGAAATGCTCTCTGGTGATATTATTACTGAGAAGTCCTCAGGCTCCCATCAGATTACCTCAAAATGTCTTTCAGGGAAGCCATGTCAAGAAAGATTTTCTATCAATACATTGCATATTTGGCGGGGAAGAAAATGCACCAGACAGTCCACTCAGATAGCACTACCCTATGACTGGGCACTACGGACAGCTCTTTAGATCAAACTCAAGGTAACTCTCTTCATGTTCATTTTGCAGATACAAGACCAAAAGTCAGAGATACTTTCCTTTATTATTTCAGATCTGTTCAATCAGATTGTATCATGCGGAGTGGAAGGGAGGGATAAGTTTGGGTCAGGCATGTCAGTAGCTGGTTGATTGCCACTGATGGCTGGAATGTTCTCTTCATTTTTCCTCTCTTTTGTTGCCCTTACAGCCGGGATGTGTACTTTTTTCTTATTTGGATCTGTTTTTGCTTTTTACATTCTCCTTGGTTCTTGTGGGTGGGATTGTTCTTGGTTGTTGTGTGGAACACACTTCTTGAATCTGGCTATTGACTTCTCTGTTTGTTCTATCAGCTGCCTTCTTGTATCTTTTGCTTTTCAGTACTACTTGGTTCTGCTCTGTTTCTCTTCTGTTACTCTTGTGGTGGGGCTGTATGCTTCTTTGTATTAATCTCTTTTTTCTTTTTCTTTTCTTTCTCTTTCGTTGTGTATAGGGTTCGTCCTTGATTATCTTACAAGACATACTTCTTGAAGCTGGTTACAGACTTGTCTGTATGTTCTATCTGCAGCATTCCTGTACCTTTTACTTTTCAACACTATTTGGTTCTGCAGAAAGCTTCCTTACCTCTTTGTGCCTTTTCTGAATGCTTTAGCGCCACAAAATTAACTGTCTTTGCTTGGGAGTCCCAGTGTAGCCTGTTGCTTGTGTTAGCGTTACTTTACTTTTCCAGAATAGACAAGATAGGGAAAGAGAAAAGGTTACAGACTATGCTCTCTATGGTTGGTGGCAAGCCTTATAACGCCTATGGAAGAAAAAATATAACGCTAATGACGGCCCGGCTCTGAACAAGGAAAAAGCAACATATAGTACACAGTAGCCCGAAGAGCAGTATATCAACCCCTGATGTTATTTACATCCATACCCCAGCAATTGCAAACCTCACCAAACCCAGGGCCCGACGAGAGCACTCACAAAGAGTATTGCAGACCCCCTTCCTATCTGTTACTCTAACTTCAACTTTTCAGCACTTCAGTTACATGAACATCCCTGCGGAAATGAGAAGGACCTGAATATATACGGATCGTAAATTGCGCCCTACACCTCATTACGAATGTCTCAGCTGCACTCCACACTATACACAAATCCACAAGTGATCTTGCAGTTTAATTTCTCATCTATAATGATGGCAACAAGGACAGCTCTCATAATATAATTGATAAATCCATTAAACATAAGGAGCTAGAGAAGAACCTCAATCAGCGGTCACTAGCCGAAAAGTCTACATGACTTCTTCATGAGATACTCGCGGTTCAGTCGTTGTAAGAAATGATAAAGGCCACTCCCTCCAGCTCAAAGAGGTTCAACGCCATTTACTCCTCATTCGTCTTCAAGAACAGTAAGAAAATAAGCGAGAGTGCCACAACCATTATCCGAAATGAGAAAGCTTTAGAGACCTGTTCCCAGGGGAAAACGCTCTTCTGCAAATTACATGGATCCATTTCGGGGAAGAGACGAGCAAGAAGAAACATGAAGCTATAGCTTTTCGCTGGCGCGATTGTGTTTACCACACATATATCATGTTGCAGTGTGATCAAAAATGGTTGGAGATGAATATCAGGGGCTTTTGCAAACGTTCAAGGCGAAACTAAGGCCATCTTCTATGATCGGGCGGGCCCTATTCATCAATTTCACCGATATGGCAACGCAGCAAAACACTCACAAATGAGCCTACTTTGGGAATAATCACCAGGAGTTGCAGCGTATCAAGATCTGGGACAAGGGCAATTTGTTCATTTGGGACCAAGGCGTTCGGCTTCCGCAGCCAAATGGAATGCCTCCGGCGCCAGGAGCAGAAATATCTACACCCATGACTCAGATGAGACTGGTAGTACCCAACTTGACAGCAGCTGGTATCATTGAGATTGAGGGAGATGATGGGGCGGATAGGTTGTTGGTTAAGATTCGGATACGGCCTGGCTTGTGAGAGCTGAACCCGGCATTTGACAAGCGGGCCCCCCAGATGACGGCCAGGCCCTGCAGGTGACGACCGGGCCCTGCAGATGACGACCGGGCCCTGCAGATCATCGCCGGGCCCTGCAGATCACAAGCGGGCCCCACCTGAAGATCCCATTTGGATTAAGACTGTGGGGCCCGGCCGTCAACCCCCAAGACGGCCGTTTTTATGAAAAACGGACGCCGTAAGCCGCCGTCCGGAATTAAGCCGCCCGGAACGCCCGGGACTACAGGCCCCCAGGGCTCTGCAGGGCGCCCTGGACGGTTTGGACCACTGGGTTCGTTTAATATTGTTTTGTCATATCCGGAGTTGGGGGGGGATGGGATTGCTGATTGGGGATTATAGTGGCTCACTATGCGCTTGTCAGTGATATTACGTAGATATGGTTTGGACTTGACTCGCAGAGCCCTATGAATTGGTTGTTTACTGTTATATCCCTTACTTATGGTTTGTCTGGCCTTCTGGTACGGGATAAAATGTGGAATTCTGACTGGTGATGTTCGAATTGGTGTAGTGATCGCTGCACCGTTTGTCTCTTCTGCTGTTTATTTCCCTCATTTAGGCTTCGCCATTTTCCAATATGCACTTACAGAGGAGTCTTATACACCCTCAACCGCCACGGCGTGAAACCCGCTCTAATGGCCTCTTCATTCTTAGTCCTCGTGGGAAACTGGATTTGGATTCGTTACGGCTGAGCGCATCGGGAGTCCTTCGGCGGGGTAATGTTTGGTCAGATCCTAATCGGCTTCGCAGCGACATTAGCCCTATCTGCCGCAATACACTAACTCGATCTCTGGTTCAAATCGGGTGGACGAATATCTGCTACTGCTCCCACCAGCTTTGCCAATCTGTTTGGTTCCGCGCTCGTGCAGTTGATCAATCCCATGCTCGCCACCAGCCCGAGAAGATTCCGGATATGACCCTTTGATGGAGGGTCGACGATTGTGCGCAGGTGTTGACAGGAGGAAAGGTTAAGGTGTGTAATAGTGTATGTTCTCTCTATGGAGGTTGCTAGCTAAAGATCACTTAAGTAGTGAAAACTCTGCTTGTATATGTTGAGCCCTATATTCTGTACATGCCCTAATCGCTCCTCCATAGGGTTGCGCTTCCTGTTACCTGCACTCTGCGATACAACGTTCTACTACTGGGACTATTATACCATCACTTGTTGGGTTGCAATTAGTGCTACGGTTGCCTCGCTGCTGTTGTGGTTTGTCAAGAGTCGTCGCCGACACTGCCGTGTGCTAGTGCTATTGAGGAGAAGTTGGGGTTTAAGGTTTACCAGGAGGTGGTGTTTAAGAATAGGGGGTTTTTGTTGGTTTTTGTCATGGTGAGTTGGGTGTGGGATGGTCGTTGGGGTTGAAGCTAATAGGGTAGTTTTCGGTGTATCTGGGGTTCTTTAACGCAATGTCATCATTGCTGAATCAGGTTTGGCACCGCGGTGTTCTGGGTACATGCGTTGTTAAGGAGCTGGCAAGCATAGGTCATGCTTCTACACGGCTACACTGCCGACAAAGCCGGTGTCACGGGTGCGATACTAATTGTTGAGGGCTGCTTAGCTAGTGATGGGCACGATCAGATCATGATCGAGTTTTGCTCGACTATAAGGGTGCTCGATCACCTCAGTCATAGGGGTCCCTCAATCAGGTCATGATCGAGCAGAGAATCCATGATCTGATCGATTTGCTCGATCATGGGCACTACTAGATCATGCTCGACTATCATAGAGTATACTCGAGGATCACGAATCATGACTTATCACTCTACTAATCTTAGGAATTGGGTGTTGTTGGAATATTGATATAGCTTGCACGAATGACTTGGTAGTGAGTTGAGAGACGAATGAAGGCTTGACATTCTTGAGATGATGGGCGAGATGCCCGAACTATCTACTGTCAAGAGCGAGACATAAAGGACAAGTGAACGACAATAGCATAAAAGGTAAAACATATAAAGAAAGTATATCCAAGAGTGAAAGCAGTTAAGTGGTAGCAATAAAGCATAATAGTAGAAACAAAGCAATAATACAAGTGAGAACTGAGTAGTGCAGAAGCATGTTTCAACATTGGGTGAGGAGATGAACCCATATAATATTGTGAATCACCGGCGCTCACCAAGGATTCCTCACCGCACACAACCCCCACGCCAGAAGGAGAAAGAAGATGTTAGAAGGGTAACGGTAGATTGTCCGTTGGGTCTGGAGCTCGGTTAAGTATGCGGAAAGAGGGGTAGGACACGTAGGCAAGCGGGGTAAAGAGGGGAAGCAAAGAGAGGTATGAGGGGTAACTAGATGGCGTGAGAAGAGGTAGAAGTCGTATGATGTTCGTGCAAGACTAGTCACTGATTTTTGTACTTAAGAAGTCCTGTTCATGCTCAACTTGTTAGAATAGAAGTAACTGAAAATCGTCTATCTCTTATACACTTTATTCTTCTCTAAGAATTCACATATACGATCGGAAAATACATCTCAGAAAATAAGATATAAAGGGAGTCTACCCACACACTAGATACCAATTCTTTCCGTCACACTTTACGCCGCTAGTTCTTCAACAAACTGCCATCCTGACTACTGACTTTATTCTGATGTCACCACTCCCGTTGTTTGGGGTCTATGGGATTCAATATGGGAGCGAGTGAATACCGCTAATAACTCTAGATAAGCCACAAATTACCATGATACCTAGGTGGACGATAGGGTAGTGAACTTCTATTCTTGTTATAACACGAGTGTAAATACTCATAATCCATATTGAAAGAATATTATAATGGACACAAAATCGATCATACTCGAGCAAAGTCGACGATAATCGACTAGACTCGACGATGCTCGAGCAGTGGCCATGATCGATCACTCGATCAGGGTCCCTCGTTTCATCGATTATTCGATCATGAGGTCCCCTCGATCAGATCAGTGTCGAGCATAGCCTCCGTGATCTGCTCGATCATGCTCATGCCCATCACTATGCTTAGCTATTATCTCGCCGATAAACGATAGAACCCACAGTTTTCTCCTCCTAACTTTAGCATCAGGACTCTCGTCCAGGTTATTGCCCTATGTCATGTTGCTCTAATATTTGCCTCGGGGGGGCGGGCGATTGCGGCGCCCTGCGCAATAGGCGCTCTTCTCGGTGCCACCAGTTTCTCACTGCTACCCTTGGTACTAGAATGGGCCGTGAGCAAACCCACCCTGCACCGCCGGAATTGACGAAAGTCACACTTTGGGTTGGTGGTCAGCTTCTCGGAGCGATATTCTTGATCACACTGGATGTGTTGAAAGATAAGAGCGATAATGACAAAATGTGGAAGAGCTTGACGTTGGGGGCTGTGGTCGCCTGTGCTGTTGCGCCGTTAACCCCGATGCTTGGCCGCCCACTAACAAGGGGATTGAGATTGACAAGGTTGCATCACAGAGGATTAGTGCCTGATAGGAGGGTAATTTGGCGAGTACTGGATATTATAGAGTATGAATTGTTCTCAAGCTGGCGCGAAGTCGAAACGTGGATAGCCTATTTTGCATCGGATCTAACGCATTTTAACCCATACCCTTGTTTTTATCACTTCTGTTAATTTTAGGGAAGCTTGGCCTGTTCATATTATGATTGGTTCGTAGCGTCCTTCCAGAAGCTAGGATTTTCAATGCGAGAAGAACTACACTGTTTGGATCCGGGGGAGGGGTATTGCTCTTGTTTGTATTTCAACCGGCCCGGCAAAAGGCAGGAGCCCACCTACCCGGGGGGCCCTCTTCCTTCCCCATTCCCCAATATCCTTGTACGAGTAAATCCCCGCCCGGCAGCCAAAATACGATAACCATTAACACACCCTCACTCGATAAGACGGGGAGGCAGATTTTGGAGATGAAGTGTGCGAGATGAGTGATTGAAGAAAGAGTAAAGACTGGCTGGATATGAGAACTGTAGGATGGTAGAACAAGGATCAAAATTTGTTAGAAAGTGTTCGGAATTAGGATAAGTGCGTGGGCCGGAAAGTGCAGGGGTCTATATCTACGGATGACGTCTACATCCCAGTACTTTGCTAGCCCATTCACGCGGGTTGAACATCAACCAGTTTTTCTTCTCTGCTGTTTCTCTCTTCTTCTTTTCTTTTCTTTTATTACCATTGTCAAGTTTATCTTTCCGTTCTTTAGTTTGACAATCAAACAATCTTCACCTCTTTGAGCCTGACCGTAACAAGATAAATCTTAACAAAATTGTTCGATCTCCCTTTTTCATTGCTGCCTAGGCTCGAAGCCACGGTACTTATACCCATGAGAGGCATGGATCTATATACTTGTATTCTCATCGTGTATTCGGAATGTGGTTCCTATGAAAATGCAGGAAGGTGTGTCAGAATTATGTGAAATATCGAAGATTTGATGGGCTTATATTATACAAAGAGGACCATGTAGCCGGTGGGAGTGGAAAATAATGATGATTATGAAAATAACTTTAGTGACAGCAATTGTGACGATAAAACGAGAGAAGGCGTTCATCCACTCTCAATGCTAAGAATTTCCTTCCTCCATCGCATCTTATACCAAGCTACCACTCGTGGGCCATACTAAATTTCAACAAGCAGCTATGGAATCTAGAGTTATACCGCTGGTGATAATTCTGAAGCCACACCTGCCTCTGCCAACCGACTCTAAATATGTGTTGATATTTGGAGACTTTTTGATAAGTCGGGTTGCGCCACGTGGAGTTGTGCTCATAGGTGAATGCCGGGAGCCTCAGGAACCGATTTAGGAGCAGCTGGGGGAGTGTGTGTGAATTAAGAGATGGTGAGAGAGAAGAAGCATGACCTAGTATGAGAATAAATGATGCAAGTAATAGTAACTACTGCTAGCCACGCTTGGTCATAGTAATCAGACATAAATCTTTAATAATACCTGATTCCGAAAACTCGACGAAATTACAAGTACAGTGCGAGTGATATGAGCCCCATATTCCCCGCCGCACATACTTCCGTCACGTTGAGGCAATATTCTCAGCACAAACTATCCTCCAAACGGGCCCTCACTTACCGATAAAAAAGCATCGCTAGCAAAATGTCACTTGGTTTTGTGATTTCGTTGAGAAATGAATATTGAGGTTTTTTCTTTCTTGTCAGTGCCGGACGCGTGGATGAATTCGTGGATTCCCCCAACGACTGCGCACCACAGGGAATTGCGTGGTGGGGAAAAAAAGGGGGCTTCTGATTTGCATCATTGTTATTTAAGGGAGGTTGAGGCCCCTGTTAGGTGGTGTTGACGATGGTGGGTTTTTTTTTCAGTTATAGAAACGTGCAGTTTAGCCTCCACCCTCTACCTTTCCCGTGCCTCGGTCGAGTCTCTCCATCACTGTTGTTACGCACCCATCCTTGAGCCTCTACGAAATGCCTCCGTTAGCTTCTCCCATTTTCCTCATGGTCACCCTCACGGGGACTTTACGGTAGATTTCTCAATGCCTGCGAAAGAACGCCCGATAGGGAGAACATAAGTTACCGCAGTACTGGCACAGTACTTGCGCATTTCAAAAGTTTCCGGAAATGTGGACTTTTGCTTGGCGCTAACCTCTCCTCATTTCCGGAAACTTTTGCAATGCGCGAGTAGGGTAACGTATTCCACGCCATAGCGAGCGCCCGGCATAGCGAGCCATATTCAAGTTTAGGCAATGTGATTGGCTAAACCTCAGTATAGATTTAAATAGTGGCCAGTATTTGGGTGGATGGCTTGCTATGCTGGGGGCTCGCTATGGCGTGGAATACGTTACTCATACGGTACTGTACGAGCGTATTGTATGCGAACCCTCTGATTATCTTGGCTTGCTGCACCCAAATACCATGCTATCATAGAAAGGTGGGGGTGTCATTGGCTAAGGCGACCCTGGCGTTTTACTTATCAGCATCTTATCGCACTCGGTACAAGTATGTGCTTAAATAATTGGACTACCGGAGGCCCAAAATTTCCTTCTGCGGAAAAGGGGCGAAAAACATGCTGGAGATAAAATAAAATAAAAAACACCAGACATTACTAGGAGAGGCAACTCTAACGTTCTAGCACATGGCCTAATTATTCGAGTTCTCACGGTATATCACATCACATCATAATATTATGGCACGGGTTCCATAGCACTCGAGTACCGTAGGGTAATTTAGACCGTAGCTTAGCTTAACTACTCGTAGCTAAATACCACACCTCAGCTACAGTTTTTCTCAACACATTCTATGATGGATTCAACAAGAGCAATAGACCCCTCCGGGGACGTCCTTGCTATCCTCCCCACCACCACAACGAAACTCCAGGTATCCTCAAAAATTCTATCGACCGCATCGCCTGTCTTCCGCTCAATGTTTTCCCCGCGCTTCCGTGAAGGTGCCACTCTCGCCTCCGGCACGAAATTAATAGAGATCGAATTCCCGGACGAGTCCCCGCAAGCGCTAGAGGCCGTATTCAACGTGCTACACTTCCGGCACGACTGCGTGAGTGCAAACGTTAGCTATGACGTCCTCTATCAGATTGCGCTCGTGGTGGATAAGTATGATCTCGCCAGGGCTCTGGGACCATGGAAGGAGGTTTGGCTGAGGAGGGGGGCGGGCGATGGCGGGAGGGGGTTATTTGTTATGTATGTGTTTGGCGACAAGAAGGGGTTTAGGGAGGGGTGCCGGAGGGCAATTGTGGAGGACCTGGGGTATGGTAGTGGTGATGATTGTGATGATGATGGTAATGATAGTGAGGGTAAGGAAGGAAAGGGGGAGAAGGAGAGGGGGGAAGAGAGTGAGAACGGATGGAATTGTGATGCGCTTCCAGAGAAAGTTGTTGGTATGATACAGTATACCATAGGGACTTGGGTGGTTGGACCGTGTGCTTGGCAGTCCAAGGTTTCCTCCTCTGGAAAAGGGGCGAAAGACGTACCGAAAAACATGTTCTCCCTGGCGAACCAAAAAAGAACAAAGCAACCAAACCTGACCAGACGAGGCAACTCGGACCTCCTAGCACATGGTCCAATTGTCCGAGCCCTTATGATACACCTCATCCCACTCTGATACCTATGGTTGTGGCTAATATGATATTAGAATTTATCTCTGTTACCCGAATATCAACTATCCGCTCCCTCCTCTTAGTATCGGAGTACTTTAGAAACCTGTACCAAAGCCCGGACATAAAATGTAAGGTCCGCGTAACAACAATCCCGCTCTGGCACACCTCCAGTCAACCCTCCACCTGCGATGCGGCGATCCTCGGTTCGCTGATCCGACACGACGCGAGTATTGGAATATTCCCTGTGCCTCCACCTCCATATAAAGGGATATCGATTAAAAGTCTAGCCCTGGGGATGCAAAGCCTCCAATGCTTCGTGGACTTTGACGCAGGGCACGGGGGTTGCATGGTTGTTGGGGAGGCGGTTAAGAAGGTAGATGAGGTGCTTGCTGGTGTGGACAAGTTAAATATTTGGGACTGCATCTAGGGTGGAGTGTTGGGGACACCGATTTATAGGAGAGGTGGTGTAGGAAGGTCTCTGGGTGGGTGTTTGCTGGTAGAGAGGAGGGTAGGCGGGCTGCTGTGAGGTAGAACCGGATATCGGGGACCGGGCAAGGTTCCGAATAGTCCGACCAGTCAAGTCTTGGAGGCAGGACCAGACTGGCCAGTCCTGATGATGTCAATGACTAGACTTGACTAACTCAGGTGGTTCAGTCTGGCTTAGACTAGTCTTTATAAAAGATTGCATAGTCAGGTATTATCACTCACTTAGTACTCCGAAAAGCTTTGATACTCGTGAATCTATTTTCGCCGCCCCTAATCTACCTTAAGAACTCGAATAAACGATCCTTGTGCTAGGGCGTTGGAGTTGCCTCTCTTAGTAAGTCCTGGTGTTTTTTTCTTTTTTTCTCGTCTCGGGGGACAGATTTTGGACGTGTCTTTCGCCAATTTTCCAGAGGAGGAAATTTCGGACTACCTAGCACAAGGATTGTTTATTCGAGCTCTTACGGTAAGCCACTCTCATGAGATTCTACAGCATACTCCATGGAAACAATGAGTTTAATTAAGAAAATCTTTATTTGAATGTAATATAATGTGTGATAAAAATAGTAAAAGGTAAAATGGAATGCTAATTCTGTCAAAGGGCTGTGCATATCCCATTGCTTGGGAGGACCTGGTCAGACTAGTCCTGGCCAAGTCGGGTCCAGTGATAACCACAAGCATGCTCAAGCAGATTATGGGGATCCTACTTGAGCATGACCTGCTTGAGGGGGCCTCATGCTCGAATGCTCTAGCAATTGGTCGAGCTGGATCGAGTGCTCGAGTATAAACACTGCTCGGGCATGATTAAGTGTCTGAGCATAAACACGGCTCGAGCATGATCGAGCCTAGACACTTTCTGATCAACCTTTATTCACCCGAGTTGTATACCCATGTTAAACTAACCTACAAGATGCCCAGGGCTGGGCCATTTCCAATTCGAACAACGAACAGCGTAAGCAATAACCAGTGCTTTCACTAAATACAACTATTCCAACATCAGAGATTCATCTGTCTCTCCGATATCTGCAACGCCCCCATTATTTGCCTCATAATCTGCCTTCTGTCCCCGTGATTCTTCCTTCAGCTCCTTCATCCCACAACCACTAACAGAGGAGTCCGAGTTAAGGTTGATAGCAGCCATGCGTCCATTTTAGATATCGTCCTGTATTCGATTTTGCAGGAACCGGTAGTAAAAAAGCTGGGAGCTTAGAGTTGAATATAAGGAACCAATAGGAAATTCAGTCGCGTTAGCAAAAGGGCAAAGTATCTTCTCCCACTGTATTAAAGTACACCAATCATTTGCTGTTAGGGTAAGAGGATTCCGGACTTTACGGAACTTGCGTGAATTGTGGACTGCGAGGAAGTGTTCAAGGGCTGGCTGGAGATATAAAACGTGCTGAATCATCTTATGTGTTGAATTCCAGAGTATGTTTGACGATCAGGTATTTGCCAGAATTTGATCAAGCTCCCGTAGGGTAGTTGCTGGGTCAACGTTGGGGTTGTTGCCAAGCTCTCACAGGTCATCACTCGCTAAACTCACTTCGATGTCGCAAGTTGTTTGTGCTATTTCTTTCACTCGGAGCGTCCGATTGCAATTCTGAGTCTGTCATTTGCCGAGGGGTCGGGAATGATGAGAGCGCTGAGAACATTCTGAGAGCGCAAATTTGTAAGCAAGGTTCCGAATGGTCCGACTAGTCAAGTCTTAGAGGGAGGACCGGTCGGTCAGTCTGAATTGATGCTGGTGACTGGACTTGGCCAGATCAAGTAGTCAGGACCGGTCCCTGACTAGTCTACATAAAGTGGCTCCATAATGATTGTTGGTGGTAGATATCAGTAGGCTTTCGGGTGATAAGGCATGATTACAGCTTTAAAATGAAACAAAACGCTAACGTATGGCATCGTGATATGACACAGGTCCGTGAACTGACACACGGGTTTCACCGGTAGTCCCGATGCGAGAGCCAACTTAATTACCCCATATCTCAAGAAATATAAACCCAAATGAGAAGCTAAGAGAAGATTTTGAACGAGAAATAGAAGTAGAATGTAACTAAGAAAGAAAAGGGCCCTGGTGAAGAATATTAGAATATGGAAACAAAACAAAGCCGAGGAAGGAGATGTAGGATGAACATACCAGTTTAAAAAGGAGGCAGAGAGGAAAATAAGGATACTAAGGCCGCTGGGAGCGGAGGGACATGTGTAAAGGTTGATCGAGTTTGGCACTCCGCTGTGGACGAAATGGGCTGCCAGCTAGGTGGTGTTTGGGAGGCCCAGATGGAGTGTTCCATTCACTCTCGCTTAAGATTTCCCCATCGCTTTCTTCCACCTCAGAATCGATAAACATAACCATGGGGGTATCAGAAATGACTACAGTCCGAACTAGTGGGGCTGGAGTCTGTGTAGGTGAACACTTCCGGGGGGTTTTTTTTGTCTTCTTGGCGGCCTGGGTAGAAGCTTTCTGTCTGGCAGGGTATGGCCTAGGAATAGGAGGCTTTTTTTTATTATCTTTCTCAATCCGAGCATCACGAAGGCGTATTAGCTCTGCTCCATCCAGGACTCTGGCAACTGAGAGCTGTCGCTTGTCGCTAGTGTTGTAAAGCCTGGAAGCACCTTGCAGGCGTTGGTTTGTTTCCAGGTAGAGTTCTTTTTCTGCAATTTCAGTTTCCAGCTGATGCCCAAGATCTCGTAAAAGCCCCACTACCCGATCCCGAATGTCCACCCTTTCCACCATGGTTGTATCCTCCAATGACAATAGCCCAAAGTCGAGTTCACTCTTGACCAACTTAACCCGGTTCCGGATATCATGGGCAGTACGTGGGTCTTTTACCAACCCAATGGCATCTCGCCGCTTGGGCCTTTCTGAGACTATTTTTCGCAAAACCCGACGTGGATTTAGAGGCCAGATACCTGTGGCAGTAAATGCCTGTTGAATTGTGGCTGACCTCATCGTATTATTGCGGGCCTCGGTCAAAAAGGGTATAAAAACTGCCTTTTTGATTCCTTTAAGACTCTGGCCGGTATGGAGGTGATTGTCAACAGCTACTTTATAGAAATGTTGGTAGGGTGAAAAAAGTCCCACATCAAGTGACTGCAATAAATGCGTGGAATAGGATGGTAGGGAGAGGAGGAGGATATCGTTATCATGACAGAACTGAACGAATTGAAAAGTAATATGCGATCCATGACTGTCAAAGATTAAAAGCCGTGGTTGTTCTATACCCGCCAATGCTCTTGACTGAGGGTCAAATAACTCCTGCAACCACTCTAATGCCAGTTGGTCATCGGTCCAACCTTTTTTTGAATAGCTAAAGTGATAGTTTCGTTCCTTGTTTGTAAGATTGCGATACCATCCAAGGTAATGTCCTTTGCCTTTGTTGATTACAAATGGAGCAAGAGCCACTCCACTTGCAGATACAGTCTCAATTACTGTAACAAGTTCCCGCTTGCTGTAACGGCCACACGGGGTGGTTCCGTATTTCGATTGGGTAACGATACTAGCTCTATACCAAAGGGCGGTATCTAACGAGACTAAGTACCGGAGGCTTAGACTAAGTTGTTGTAACAAAACTTCTTACTATATCGCAACTACTAAAGTAGTTTCTAATAGAAGGCGTTTGGTGTACCTAACTGAATACTAAAGATTCTCGAAGCGAACTGAAGAAGTAACTGTTCAACCAAGTATATTGAAAACTCTGTCTGTCGAAGTCTGCCTTCTCTTAGTTCGGAGAATAGCAGGTCTTAAATACACTTGTCAGGCAATCCTGTGCCTTGCTTAAACAAATAACAATAAAGCTCCGAAAGTGGCAGCCTTGAAACTCCTTAGGTATCAAACCTAACACATGGTGAGTATCAAACGATACTCAACACCAAATGTAAAACATACTGAGTATCAAACGATACTTCAAAACCAAATATACAACATACTGAGTATCAAACGATACTCGAAACCAAACATAAAACATACTGAGTATCAAACGATACTCGAAACCAAACATAAAACATACTGAGTATCAAACGATACTCGAAACCAAACATAAAACATACTGAGTATCAAATGATACTCGAAACCAAACATAGTAACTCAGGTACCTGTACCGGTTACACTTGCCATCATGAGTTACATGAGGGTTCCTGCGGCCCCTTCGACACAACACCTTTGCCCTTGTCGCTAGTCCCATTAAGAATCCCTTTTCATCCATGTTAAATATTTGACAGGCTTGAAGATTATAGAGCCTAATCAACCGTCCTAACTTGGTGAAGTAGTCTTGCAATAGCCCTGGATCCTTAGCATAAGATCGCTGGCGCTTTAGCCGGGTACTTAGCTTCGCTGCGAGAGCTGGATTCCGGGAAAGAAAACGGGTCATCTAATTTTTACCGAGCGGTAATGGCGCTACACCTGTCCGCTTCCGTTCCAGAAAAATCGCCATATCTTTTACCATGTCAAGCCGTGGTGGAAAGCCATTATCATTCTGTCTCTGACACCAGTGGACAACAGCAACCTACTAGAATGGTGATAAAGGTTGCTGTTCTTGATGGGATTCGATGCGACTCTGGTGAGTTCCGGCAACTCTTCGGTAGAGTGTTCGCTTATTTACTTGGAATTCTTCAGCTGCCTCCGGAACCGAAATTGGTTTTTGAAGTCTTTTTGTCGCTTTGATGGCTCTCTGGAGCCGTTCCTCATATTCGGAGTCCTTTCTGGTAGTCACTTTCCCCATAATGGATGTTGGTATTACAGTTTTCACTATTTTCATGAGCAGAAGCGGGGTTGATACTCCAAGAATACTATGTCTCACATTATGCCAAGGCGAGTGTCATATCCTAGTGTTGTGTCACATCACCATGGGATACGTTAAGCACATCAAACTCTGATCGCTAACCCATACTAGTAGAGAAGTATCATACTCCTTATACCTTATACAACATGGCCTCTTGCTTGTACCCGCCCGTTCAACAAACAAACGAACTAATTAGTAGTAAAGACAAAAGTATATATACTCCACAAGTCATTCATCTATCCTTCTAGCGATCAATGCACGCGTCTTTCCTATTTTACACGCGTCTTTTCTACTCTACACATGTCCTCCGTTTCCTTTCTTAGAGTTCAAAGCTAATAAAAGAAAGACCAAGGTTATAGGCATATCTCACAACTCATATCCTTCATACATCAGTCTATTTCAAGTTCCCAATCGCATTGCCTCTGGCGCTTCGGTTTTCCACCTGGCAACTCTGGTCCTCCACTCAGCAGCACTGCCGTTCCTCCCTTTGCAGCCCCTCAATTCAAGTTCTCATCCTAGTACTACGACTTTCCTCCGGGCGCTTCTGTTTTCTTCCCACTAAAGGGAACAGTTTCTTACAAAAATCCCTGTGAATTCTATTGCTCAGTCTGTTCAGTCCGACCATGCCAGTCCACCCGTTCCCAATTTGAGATGAAATGTTGAGAAAAGGCAATCTCACAAAAGCTGGAGCTTGGCTCGAGTCTGGCTCGAGTCCAAGTTTATGCCGGCTCGAGCTGGCTCGGCTTGAGGAATTAGTTGGCTTGGTTTCTGCGGAAACATTTCCGGTCAAGGTAGAGTACGAGTTTTCTCACTTGTGAAAGATAAAACAAGATTCCAGACAAGATGACCCGTAAATAATTATTAGCCCTCTCACTGCGGTCTCCTTTACAAACTCTATTTCAACCACCAAAACCTCTCGTTAGAGATATCTGGAATACCTGAGAACATGTCACAAACGTACCGTCGCTGTCCACCAAATATCCCCTAAACTCTTTGGTAGTTCTGCAAGCTTGGACTCCCTCAGACTTCTCACAACTTACTAGTGGCTCGCACGCCTTTGTCAAGTGTTCCTGGAATCTTGTGCAATGATCAAGGGTAATAGACACCCAGGAGATTCCTTGCCAGGGAATTGTGAGATTTTTCACTCTATCCCGCCAAGAAAGATTTGTTTCTAATACAACACGGGGGTTGGAGGTTCTGGAGAGGAATTCTTCTGGAGGAAATGGAGTCCATTCCTCGTATTAGCAGAGCCTTGAAGTTCTGTGTGGTATTAAGTCTGAACTCACAACTTGGGGTGGGAAATATTGTGCATTATACCCAGTTTTGATTACGAATGATACAACACACTATCGAATGGAATCCACTCTTCAAATGAGTTTAGGGCCTTGCATGTCTTTGGTTTTAGCTCAATACCAAACCTTATTATTTCTGGGTATGGGGAATTGTAGTTTGAGATTCTCCTATATTAGCAGAACTGTGCTCTAATTGGCAACAGGCTATAAGGACCAGTACAGGTTAACCCTCCTGGAAGTGCGCACTCAAATTATGGGCAGGGGGAATCTGCGCCTCAAATATGGCTGTGAAATGATAACTTTAGTAAATCAGTTCATATTGGAGACCGAGGCAGGGGATTTCCCTAGGAGATTTGTATGTTTAGTTAAGCAAACTGCCTTAGAGTCGATTTGTTAACTTTAATACAGTGCGAAAATATTTACAAGATTCCGGATGCTATGGGGAGGGCAAAAAGCTCGCTAAATGTTTACTCAGCCTTTATTATTTCTCTTAGTGTGTTAAATTTGGGGTTTAATACGAATGGGTTTAGATTTTTCTGATATGGCCTTATGAGCTTCTTATTCCAGATTCCTGGCATTGTTTGTACTTGAGAAGTTGGGAAAGAGAATATAGGTTTCTCTCGGTCCTGGAATGCTTCCTGTACTAGCAATGTTTGGTTAAAGTTTGTCTCAGCTTCTACGGATGATTATAAATATAGAGGGAAGGTATATGAAGGAGATTGCCTTAGCCCGGCGAAGCGTCACCATAATTGTCGTGTCTTATCAACTTGGGTACTGTTTTTCCTCGATAGCAAGAATATGCAGAATTATGGGGGAAGCCACAAGAGGTTTGCTTCTCCGCTTAGAATAGACTAGGGAGTTGTGTGCTTATTTGCTGCTTAGGTATTCCGTTGTCCCAGATTGAATGCTACCAGTATCCGGGGGCTCCGGGAGGGGCGAACTCATAGAAAGTTTAGCAAAAGTCTTCCGAGAGTACAGGGGAAAGGATTCAGTTCGGCTTGTGTGGGCCACCAAGTACAGGTCGACTTATTTGCTGGGATTCCATCTGGAGGGAGTGGTATCTCAGTGGTGGCGAGTAACGCGATAGGGGAGAAGAAAAGACATCCAAGTGGCCAGGGAGCTCAACAGGGCACATATTTTGACTGCATTTTGGAAGCTGAATGGGCCTCGCTGGGATTGGCAACCTTGAGGTAACTAGGCCCCTATGATCACAGATTTGAATACAAGTAGTGGTAAAAGCAGACTAGTGATCCTGTGGGTCTTTGGGCCTGCCTGTAGGGAGGATAATATTATCAGAAGGAAGAAGTTACAAAGTGCGCTTGATTTTTGTCCTTCGCCTGTTGTAATCATGAGAAATCACTCAGATTTGACAAGTTGTGCTGCTGATTCCCTACCCGTTTGGGAAGTGCTCCCGACTAATTGTTGCCCCGACTTATGGTTGCCCCGGAGTAGATGGCCTTTTGACTGGCGAGCTTTGGTAACAAACCATTCCGTCAAATTTATAGCCCTTAACTAAACCAGATGTTTGTTTTGGATTTTATAAGGTGAATTTATGTAATACAAGGCGGAAGAGGCAATTGTAGTAAAAATAAAAAGCGATTCAAGGAGATAAGGGTGATTGCGTTTCGATCGTAAATTACGATAGAACTTTTTCTTTGGAAACATCTATTACACATGGGTACTGCTATAGCATTCCACAGCAAAGCGAGTCTACGGCATAGCAAGAATGCCTATACAAATGATTACTGTACTATAAAAGTTCTTTGGGAGTTCTCATCTGACCGTGGGTTACTGCATAGAAATATTATGGGATCTTTTGATATCCAGACTAGACCGGACCACTTAGAGCTGTGCAGGTCAGTCGTTGACATCAACCGGGACTGACCAAGCGGTCTTGCCTTGAAAACATGACCAGTGGCATTGTTTGGAACCCTGTGGATACTAGAGTACCGCTTTAACTTATGCAATTGGACCTCACGCTAGTAGGTTGAAATAAGGCGAGGTGCATGGAAATTAACAGAGTTAAGAAAAAAAGAAAATTAAAATACCGTCTCGGAATATAAAACACACGCTTTGGCAACATGGGTCAAAAAAGACTGGTAGGGCCAAACGACTAGCTTCTTTGTATTAAGCACGTTAAGCTCGATAATATATCTATTCTATAGTGTTTGCTTTTATATAGCTCTTCTTTCCTCATCTCTTGCTGCCTCTAGAGCCTTGGCAATTTAAATTTATCTCTGTTCCGATACATCAAAGAATACCTAGTTTCGGAAGAAATCTTATAGTGGTACTGGAGCTTCGCTTACTACTTGCAGCTATGATACCATCCTGTAGTCACAGCCACTGCCCTACCGTGCTTTATTCTCTACCTTAACCTCTACCTCTTTTTCTCCGTATCCACCTCAACCTGGTTTCCTTTTCTCTACACCAGCCTTTATCTCTACATCAACCTCTAATTTTCTCTCCACATCAAACCCGATTTCTACATCTACCCTTATTTTTTTTCTTCTCCGCATCTGCCTCGACTTTACATCAACCTCTTATTTTTTCTTTACCACATCAACCTCAACTGTTACCTCAGCCTTAAGGGTATAATGAATTCAGCAGAAAGAGCAATTAATCCTCCCAGGGACGTTTTCGCCATTCGAGTTTCTTCTACCTCAACCAATGCCTCAAGTTCTTGCTCAATTTCTACCTCGACCTTTGCCTCAACCTCAGCTTCAACCTCTATATCAACCCCTAGCATATCCTCTACTACAGAGCCATTAAAACTTATTCTGAACTCAACAGCAAAAGAAATAGCTCATGAATGGGACATACTTGCTACCTTCCCCGGGCCCTTTACTTCCACCAAACTAGCAATATCTTCGAAGATTTTGTCCACTGCATCCCCTGTGTTTGAATCGATACTTAAACCGCTCTCTTGTCAGACCTCACCGGTACAGATAGAATTCTCGGATGACGACTCTCAGCAAGCTCTGGAGGCCATCTTCTGTGTACTACACTTCCGACATGAATGTGTAAGCACCAAAGTTAGCCCTGATGTCCTCTATGAGATTGCCATTGTGGCAATCAAGTATAGCCTTGTGAGAGCACTTGGACCATGGAAGGAGGTTTGGCTGAAGAGCGGCACGGGAGAGGGGGTGAAGGGGTTGTTTGTTAGGCATGCATTTGGCGATAGGAAGGGGTTTACAGAGGAGTGTCGGAGAGTGATTTTACAGAGTTTGGGGTATGATGGCAATAATGACAGAGGGAACGGGAAAGAAGAGGAAAGTGAGCCTAAGAGGGAGAGAGAAAACAGATGGGATTCTAATCTGGATTTGAAAAGAATTCATGGTAAGATATACATCCCCCCTACTTTAATATTTGCAATTATGGCTAATATAATGTTAGAATTAATTTCTGAAGCCAGGATATCGACCATTAACTCCCTTCTCACAGTCTCGGAGCATTTCACCACCCTATACTACAGCAAAGGCATAAAATGCAAAGTATACGTGCCATCCGAGGCCCCCATCCCACCTAACTGTTGCGCTATCCCAGCTTGTGATGCGGGGATCCTTGGCTCATTACTCTCCCACTATGCCAAAATTGGAATTTGCCCTGTGCCCCTACCACCATACAAAGGAATCTCTGTTGAGAATCTAGCTCTGGCTCTGAAGGGCCTTCGCTGCACTGTGAAAGTAGGCCAGGGGCATGGAGGTTGCTCTATTATTGGACAGGTATCTAGGAAGGTGGATGAGGTTCTGGCGAGAGTTGACAGGTTGGATATTTGGGAATCTATCTGGGGAAAGGACGAAGCTGCAGGGAAGGGGCCGAGGAAGGGTACCGGACCCAAGTTTCTGCTTCTTCAGGAGAGGACTATGAAGCAGAGTCAGGCATGAGGGGTAGAAAGTGGATGAGTGCCTTAGATTTGGTGAGTATATTTAAACCTTACTATATTTTTCTTTTCTTGTTCCGCTAACTGAGATTTAGTGATTTTCTGCTGTTGCTGTGCACAGATCAACAACCGCTGTAGCATATGATTTGTGCATCATACTGTGCTTGCTGCTTTCTGCTTAAACTCTGTTTTCTCCCCTGATTTTCTTTTCTTACTCTCTCACTTTCCCACTTTTCCCCTTTACTTTTTTCTCCCTTATCCTCTTTCTCGCGCTCCCCCCTTTGCCTCTTCCCCCCTTTTCCCTTTTTCTTCTTTCCCCCTTTCCCCATTCTCTGCTCCCTCCCTGCTTCCCCCTCCCCCATTCCTCTTTTCCCCCTTTGTTTCCTTTCTTTCTTTCTTTCTTTCCTTGCCAATTCTCTCTTCTCATGTTTGCTATAACAGTTTGCTCGTACAACGGTTACTGTAAAATCATTCACAATTGATGTACTGGTACAGTATTCTGTTCCATTTAAATACTTCTCTTATTAATATCAAAATTTGTGGTATTGATATTGCTAGAGGTACTCCTGAAGTGTAAAGTGAATTAATCGCACTGTAGAAGCCTCCTTGTCTACGACAACAAGCCCTTTATAACAGGCTAATAACGTGCTTATTAAAGAAACATTGTCACCATGGAGACCCGCTGATCCAATTTCGACTCCTAGAGCGTGACACAGTTCATGGACTCTCAAGGGCTGCTCCGAGTGAGAGATCCACATTAAAGTGGCCATGCCGAGCCTCGATTTCTCCCCACCTTGTCCCTTTATCCGGCCCAACGTCGCACCACAAGCACCCTCCAACCCTCAATCGTCAGTCATTTCGTCAAGCTCTTTTCGCCTACTACGGGTTATAGTCCCTTGCAGGATCGTATCGACGTTCAGCGAGACTAGCAGGAGCCTAAATATGTACCTGTCAGTGGACAACTTGAGCCAGCTTCTCCGGTGTTGTTGCTTCTACCTACATTTCTGAAACATCTTTGGAAACTTTCTTTAGGATATCTGCCTTAAAATTACTGTCCATCGCATCTGGTGTGGTGTCTTCCTCCAGCTGCGGTGAAGATAACTGATGATATCATGCCTCTGAGGAATGATGCGTATAGCAGTTCCTCTCCTAGGAAGACGCTTCCCGACCTCGGCCTCGATATGCGGTCTTCCCGTCACGAACATCCGAGCACCCGGAGAGCTTCATAGAATTTGGTCTAGCGAATCAAGAACCTTGATTCGATATCCCGTCACACATTCATCTAGTGCATCGATACATATAAATGTGCGCTTGATGGAAGTCGTATTCTGTAGCATCTTCACAATATCGGCAAGCTGTGGCCCCCGTCCACCAATGACTTGTTTCTGGCCTTCATATGCTCGTGCCATTTCCTCGGGCATCTCTCCTAGTCCACCCACAACCTGTTTGAGCATGGCGCCCAGCATATCCGCCGGGGATTGCTCCTTTTGAGCAGTGTAGTCAAAGTAAAAACCAGCAACCGTGACCTCATGGCCTCCGACCCAGTCACCTAACTTGTCCATCACTAATGAGCTAGCATCGCAGCTTGTTAGAACTCGCCCTTCCTCTCCCATTCATTGAGATTCGTTCCTGATACCTAATAAAAGCCAACTCCCGGATCTCCATAGCAAAACAAATCGCATTATCGGATCCACCATCCCCACTACTAGCATACCAGCTTTTAAACTCCTCCGTCTCCAAGACCCATTCCCTGATATTTTCCACCCGCCTGTCTTGAATGTCCTTGTCCCGTAGCTTAGGCTCTAGTGGCGATAACCAGACCACCCCCAAGCGCCCGCGTTGAGACCGATTAGCTTGGTATATCTACAAGTATCATCAAGCCTTGTTAATAAATCACTGGAAAGCCTTGCATATTACCCTGACCAAAGCATCGCAACAGATTCCTTCGTGAGGTTGCTGCAGACCAGAAAGACTCTCCTCACAGCCTCGTAACTCTCGAGATTCTGTGAGGCTAGACACTGCGCTTCCCAATACACAGCAAGGCTGCCAAGCACCATGCGCTTACCCCAGTACCCTACAGCGCAATGCAGCTCCGCCATATTGTTACAGCTATGATACAACACATCAATCATCATATCGCCCATCTTTCCAGCGACCGAGGTATAAACTCGCCAAAACGAAATACCGCCCAACGTCTAATCTAAGCAGCATTTTAATGAGCACGATGAAAAGTCTTCTCTCACTAACTAGCAAACCGAGACACCAGAATAACCCTCCAGCGAACATACTCAGAAACAAATTCCCCTAGAGACGACACAATAATATGATCAATGTCAGCACTGTGCGCCCAAAATATACATAGAAAGAGAGAAAGAATGAATACCGTAGAAACTGGAATAATTGGACCTCACACTAGGACGTTGGAGTTGCCTCTCCTAGTAAGGTCGGTCGTTTTTTTCTTTTTATTTGACTCAGTCGAGGGTGGAAAGACAGTTTTTTCGCTGTGTTTTTTCCCCCTAATCCAAAGGAGGGAATTCTAGACGTCTTAGCGTGAGGTCCAATTATTCCAGTTTCTACGGTATCCTAACCCCACTGCATCCCAAGCTATCACCTCCAACGCAGTAACAATCATTACCATCCCCCTCTCGGCTACCGTATTCTCAATAGCATCACAGACCCTCACTCGTCTTCCAAATCTATCGGGTTTTACCAATAAATTTGGAAAGTATACACAGCTACCGGGGTAGGAACCATTAACGAGAACAGATAGGGATATATTTGGCTGGCTAGTTACCCTTGAATAAGTGTTTTATAATTTCTTACCTGACCACTTATACTAGAAATTGCAATACAATGAAATACACTGCAGCAAGGTACCGTATGCTAAGCTCATCGAACAGCGTTATCCGGACTAGTAATCATAAAACTGAAAAAATACCCCCCCTCAGACTCTAATTCACACTGCAGGTGTTAGAGGCTTTAGAACTCCAACAATCCCACGTGCGATAATACGGGGGTTAAAGACTATTACCGTTCATCGCATAATCAAGACCTCTCACGTGCACAGCACAAGCCCACCCGCCCCCCTC
>QOVD01002616.1:52724-63293 GCA_003521225.1 Tuber microsphaerosporum | reverse complement strand
CACTGCACGATGTAGATGTAGACCTAGTTATACAAGTACCCTATAGCTATCATATCAGGATACTAATTGACTGACTGCCCATCGTCGAATCTGCTATGATATGACATTATACATTGCATAACTCACATCCACGATGGTATGATGCTAACTAGCTGGGCAGGATTTCAGAAACCGAGTTGGCTGGTGCCCCGGACTTGTCCGGTAGTTGTTCTGGCGGTGTGCTAAAAAATGGGTGAGCTAGATACGGCGTGCTGGGTTAATGCTAACTTCGCTGCAATGGTACAAATCCTACACTTACAAGTACAATGCGTGCGTGTCTAAGTAATAAAAACAAGAGTGGAATGCCAAAAAAAAAAACATCTATTTCAAATCTCTAGACGCTACTAGAAGAAGGAACAGTGCAGAACTAACTAACATTGGAGAAATGCATATACAGAGTAGAGCAAAGGCACTACTCACTCACTAAAACGTGCATTTATAGCCACTCGACGAACGTCTTCGTGAAATGGGGTTCCCCTTTGGCCGTTGAATGCCCCCCCACGTAAAGACCCCAATTGCGTAATTACCCCCTCTCCCATTAGACCATTGTAATCCCCGCCAAAGAGAAGCTTCGTTTCACGATGGCCCTTGCCAAGTTGCTGCAATACTAGGGTATTGACGTGGATGATCGAACATTCAGGGATCAGGAGATATCAGAGCTTCTTGCTTGTTTGAGCGATTTCAATGGCAAATTCACTCTTTTATTTCCTATGAGGGTGGTAACCCCCAGCCTCCAGAACCTTTGAGTGTCCGACCACCTGCGTCTGTACCCGAGCACACACGTGCATGTACCAGCACACCACACCCCACCGCGTCCGGCCCCCGGCCCCCGAACTGACCCGCCCGGATTCCGAGAACCCACGACAACTCATCCATTATCAACCCAACCCAACCTCCCCTCCCCCTCACCAATCCCCAAAGACGAAGAGGAAGAAAAAAATCAACCAAATTGCCCATCCCAACTAAACCAGTCAAAGTCCAGCGGACCCCTCATCGCAGCCTGCTCCATCTGCAACTGAAACCCCTCGGGCTCCGCCACGAGCGCTTCGAGGTCCAAGCCGAACGCAGAGGGCGTAGTGCCAGTCTCCGGTGCGGAAGAGAACGCGTGGTCTGGATATGGCGCCGCGGCAGAAGTGGCAGGTTCGTAGCTCATTCCGTCGGGTGCGGGCCAGCGGAGGAAGTTTGCGGCGTGGAGGTCCACCTCTGGCAAGTCCTCCAGGCCCAATGGTGGAGATTCGGTGTTTGGGTTTGAATGCGAGCGTGAGTGCGATTGCATGGGTGGTGGTGGTGTGGCGGGGAATACTTGCTCGACCGAGTCGGCGGGGAAGGCTGTTGTGGCGTAGAAGCCTTTTCCGAAACCCCTGCGGGAGGCACGAGTGTTGTCGCGGTTACTAGGTTCTTCTCCTGGGCTACGGTGGTGCTGGTACGGTGGTGAGACGCTAGGGATGTCTTCCTCCGCCGAGGTGCGTTTTCGCTTTCCCGCGTGTTCTCGCGCGAGCTCCAACTTTCCGTAGTTCTTTAGAAAGGTCCCCGCTACATGAGTGAATGCTGAAGCGATTTGCAGCAACTTTGCCGCTCCTTCGGACTTTTCTTGCATGCGGGATAGGTACGAAACCAGGTTCTTCATCAATTGGAAATCGACAGTTTTCGATGTCGCAGCAGTGGGATTACGGATCACGGCGGAGAAGAGGATGAAGAAAGATGTGAAGGGGTAGTACTGGAAGAGCCTGGTGCAATAGTTAGATGAGGGTAGACGGCAGTCGAAAGGAGGGAGTGGGTTACCAAATTATCATTCCGCTATTGGCCACGTCAAGATTGCACTCTACAACCTCGTTTATGATACGGATACTATCTCTTGCGCTCTCCAAGCAGTTGCTGTCGCTTTGCGCCCAGATCCCCATGTCCGGGCGAGCCATGCGGTGGACGAGGGTTAGACTGCAAAGGTAGCTGAATTTTAACTCCAGTTTCGAGAAGATAGCTAGCGGCGCCGTTGGCGTGCCTTCGTTTATCGTTGCGTCCGGGCTTCCGGCAGTGTCGAATACCGCCCCGGATTGCGCCCACCAAGCGCGCAATTCCAAATCTAATTCCACTATCGCCTTCTCTTTCTCCGCCGTTTCCTGTCGTGTTGCCGCGGCGGAGTACAAACGCATGTATATGTTGCTTTGGATCTTGGCTAGCTTTATCAAGGCGATAAAGTTTACAAAGAACACTTCTTTCCCATCGCCTTCGGGCAGCTCAGTATCACAGTCAAAGTCCGGAAGGCAGGTCGATCGTCCGAACGTCAAGGATAAGCACTTGTCCAGAATGTACACGTTCCAGAAAATTGCCTTTCGCTCTTCTAACTCTACTTTGGAGAACGGACACGGCGACGGAGGGCGGCGGTGAAGGCCAATCGCTGTTGCGAGCCGTGCAGCGCCGGACATCAATGACCAACAGAGACCCGGGCGGGATATTTCCACTGCGATCACGGCCTGAAACGGGTTATCATTGATACGCATAGACGAACGCCAGAGCATACTCACCCCAGTCATAAGAGCCTGCACATTCCGCAGCCTTGGCGCCATAAAAACTTCCAAGTCGTCTATCGCCGCCCAGGCATTGAGGAAGAAATCCCGTGCCATACTCGCATTAATATCCTTTCGTGAGGTGCTCTTACTATACATTCCAAATAACATCACATTGTTGAAACAGACTAGCCATGCGCGGTCTTCAGTAAGCTTTTTGTCCCCCGCGTAGAACCGATTCACATCCGCTTCAAACCGTGTCCGCTCGAATATCGGGAACCAAACATGAATAGTTTTAAAGTATTCTATCGCGCCCAATTAGCCATAACCTTCCCCGATGAGGATCAAAAAACAACGCAATACCAGCAACCAGGTCCTCAGCAACCTCCCTCGGGGGAATACCCATGTTCGCATCCCCAGCTCCCATTCTCAATTCCCTGTGCCCGTAATATGGAAACCATGTTGCAACATTGGTAGATATAGTGCTCAGCTTCCTCAGTGCGCCAACAGTCTCCACCTGCTCCGGCCGTGACAACATGCTCTCTAATGAAGCCCCAATATTCCCATCTGCGCTCACCCTCGAAGAATCGCTTGCCCCCCGCCGGCGATGCGAGCCGCCGCCTACCTCGCTCCTCGGATGCGGCGAACTAAGCCGCAATTGTTCTTCCGCCAGGGATCCCGCTTCCGAGGATAGTGTCATTAGGGATGACGGGCCGAGGTACTGTTCCTCTCGCCGTACGGGTATCTTGTACGTTGGGGCCAGTGGGCAACCGTTATTTGGCTGTGGTGTCTGCGGTGTTCCGGGACCGCATTGTAATTGAGTGCGGCTACTCGAAATAATAGTCCTTGAATTGAACGCTGGCGGAGGTGTTGACGCTAAGTTCGAGGACTCGAGCGCAGCGACTAATCGTGCCATCGTGGCCTCCATACGGTCTAGGCGGTCGTGCACCTCTTCAAAGCGATGCACACTATGTTCATAAGCTCAGTTAGCCCCGGGTCGTCCCCCGACGCGCACATAGTCAAAACCGGGGGAAGCTCAACTTGCGCGAAGCCTCGTTATCGCGTTTCTGCCGTTCGGAATACGTGCACGCTGTCTTCCACGATCGGCAGTTCTGGCAGGTGGGTTTCTCGCGGCCGCATCGTACCTTTACCCTCACGGTTCTTTAATAAGTTTCCCCCGTCCGTAGAGTATTCCTCCGAGGCAGTGCGGGGTGCGCGGTAGGGGTGCACAGGGGGAGGGGTTGGTTGTGATATACCTTCTTTTCGCGACAAAGGTCGCACGCAGGATTTCTCGCAGAGAGTCGCTCTCCCTATACACCCCCAGTTTCGAGTTAGCATTTGAACCTCTGCCGACCGAATGAGCATGCCCGGAGCATGTTTGAGATACGTACCTGGCCCGAAGAGTCGTCCTGATGCAGATTATTCGAGTTCCGAGACCCCGGGCTGAGACTCATCCTGTTCGTGGGGTGAGAATTTCGCTAGTTGCAAAGAGCCCTTGATAGTGTAAGGCTGGAAGTTAACTAGCTAGTTGGCGATTAATAGCCGATGATGGGGATCGATGTCTCAGTGGACTAAAATCAAACGAGAGAACAATGGATTGAACTGTCGGAGGTTAAGATTATGAACACGAGAGCTAAGCAAGCAAGCAAAAATCAGGAAGCGAGAGGTGGCACAGCCTGGTCCGCTCGTCCACCGTATTCTTATCGACTACCGTATCTTACTCGAGAAGAAAGATGATTAGAACAACGGAGGAGGATCTGTTCAAATACCCGGAATTATAAACTTTCTCCATCCGGTCCTTTTCCCTGTAACAGTGGGCAGGGCAAGAGTGTCATGCTTTGACCAATCCAGTCCGCGAATGAATGAATACGCAACGGGAGCTGGGGTACTGTACTGTCAGCTTAACCAATTCCACCGTGCAAGCATGTTGAAAGGCAGACAGAGCCTCCATAAGTGTTATATCTACCTGTTGAACGGAACCAATCATCCCAAGTCCAGCGACATAGACCCATTTTCCCCCTACCGGTACTTTGTAAGTGCATGAGAGCCGTATCGGGACTCATTGCGGCTGTGAGGTTAACATAACGAGAACATCGAGGGACAGACGATCACCACAGAGAGCCCCTAGACATGAAGGACTCCACAAGCAATTTAGCCGCAGCGACTGCTTAGATAGGCTTAATTGCTCGCAGTGCGCTTATCAAGAGGCACAAGACAGCAAGTACCGCAAGTAAGAGAAAAACATGCGTAGTATGCCTCCTCCGTAAATAGCCACCCTATTAGAGGTAACTCTTAGAGGCTATCTCTCTTCTCTAATGCGGTACGGAATGGTTCAGGGCACCAGAAATCAATAACCGAGTACAAGTACCTCACCCCGCCTAACCTAGAATGTCGCTAACTTAAAATTAGCAGAGCTAAACACCCACAACCTCTACACTCAAATCTCCCACAAACATGTTCAATTCACCACTCCCCAGAGATTTACAAAAGCAATTTTGAAAATACCAGCTTAAGCAGGAGCTAGGCTGATTTCAAGTTTGCCTGGGAGCAGCAAGCCCAATTGACAGGCCTGAGGCTAACTGTATGTAACAAGTAATATCTTGGCATTACTTACTACCCCACTAAGAAGCCGAGATTCATATCAGGAGATAATCGACTCTTGATAAGCGACCTTCTCGGAGTTCATGGACAAAATTGAAAGGAAGCCCGTGTCCGGCGCATTGCGAACGGGGACCGAGGCGGCGTTCCCACGACTCGATAATTCAAGAGCCCCCACAGCAAAAAGAGCCTATTGTATCTCTTACCCTAGCCGAGCTCCGCAGAGTATCATACGCAGCGTAGCGCAGACGATGTCAACGGAACTCCCACCGCCCCGCCTTATGAAACAGCGCCCAACCTCCGTCCCCGCAGACCCAAATCATCCGAATGGCAGTTTTCTCGTCAACCATCAACATCGACAATAGCCAAGCCCTTGTTTCCCTACTATTATTTCTATTTTTGCAGAGGTCACGTCCCGAGCGAGCGAGCACTAGGTAAGCGTACTTTTTTTATTTTTACCCTTTTCCAGCAATACAAGGCTAGTACGGTAAGCCATTGGAGGTGCAAGGGTAGGGGTACAATTAACCCGAACAGACTGGGATATCATTGGCTGGTTAGCCTTAAATAACCGTTCAAGAACTTCTTACCGGACCCTATATGAAGCAGTACAGTACCCGCCGGAAGGGTAACGAACAGCTGGTCTAACTCGTGAAATAATCTCCGCCTTGTGCGAAAACATCTCCCCGGAACTCGTACTATACTACGCAATACTAGTACAGCAAGTTATAAGTAACCGGGAGCATGATAACGAGGCTAACCTTTTCAGAGGACTAACTCCCTACTCCCCACTACCTACCCCGCAACTGCTAGTCCAGAATAGCGTGGTATACCGGGGTATGAAACATCGCCATCGTTGGGCAGGATTGTACAGTACAGTGCCGAAGCCTCAACTCAGCTCAGCTCAACCCCCACGAGGAGTCAACATACCCCCAACCGTCAAGACAGAAATATCGCGAGAATACCAGGGACGGGGGAAAGTGTGTCGTATGGATTGTATCTTACCGGGACCCGGGTTACCGTAGGATAACGAATCCTCGTCTGCCTGTCTACCCGCCTCCATCCGGATATCCATCCCTCCCTCTAGCATTCTCCTCGCATGCGCATCCAAGTAAGAACCCGGAATTGAGTGAGGGAAAATGACCACACAATGGCAGTAAGTTAGCCACTTCCTCTTCCTCTCTCTTGCGGTTGTGCATCCGTGATTTCCGGCGGTGGTGAGCGTTCGGGAAGCCTAGTTTGGATGCGCATGTCATATCGGGCCAGGTATCATATATGCACGCACGTTTCTTACCTTACTCCGTAATGGGTGAATCTGATAGGCTAATCATAGCATCTATATCTTGGCTGGTGGGACCGGAGAGGGTAAGGGGGTAGCAAGTTGTTACGATTGCAGCCAGATTAGCCGGAATTAAGGTCCTGCTCGATATCATTGGTTGAGGTATTGGTTTAAGTTAGTAGGTTAATCTGATACAAATATATTTGCGGATTAAGCTTGATTAAATTAATAAATTAGGCTAGTCTGCCTTCTCCTTAGATTAGACTTGTACCGCACAGTACAGTAGCTTACACCTGAAATTCCAGTAGTCTGTTTTGTCTTCCAAATCTGCATCATGGTTAATCACCATGCTAGTACTATACCACACTCCAATATTATAATACCGGTACATCAGGTCAACCAGCAATCCGAGCATCAACCCCAGCCCAACCAAGTCTACCGGTACACAGGTTGTCACGCATTGCCTGATCTTAGACTTTCCGAATACACATCCGCATGAAAGAATATGACAAAAGCCACCATGCGCAAGATGCTAATACATTGTTATAGTTATCGTACGATCCATTTTTGCCCCAGCACCACCAATGCCATACCATAACCCAATACCAAGAAGTTGGCACAAGAGCTCGAGGTAACAATAACGTTTCACCACGACAAAACCGGTCCATTTCTAATCTCAATAGCAAGAGAAATTTCAAAAACACCCCCAAACACCGGCACCATACGGCAAATTAGTAAGTAAGAGGCATCCTTCCGCTTCGCCTCGTATGTTGCCTTGTGAGAAATGGCAGGACATTAAAAACGAGAGAGACATAATTTGCCTATCAGGAGTAATGGAAGGTATTTCTCAGGCGTAGAATGCCATCCGTGATCCATGCCATAATGAATTCGCCAAAGCTGAGAACCTGGGCATTCTCACTTCACCGCTCAGGATTTCGTGGGCACAGTGAGGGCCCTCTATAGAAGGGCTTGGAAGTTCACTCTAAGCACCCAGAATCTATAGCACAACCCATAGCGAAGAAAATGAGAAAGCAGTTATTCTGAAAATTGCTGATTTCAGAAGCCTGGGCAAGCTACAAACTTAGAACTAACTTACCTCCTTCGGACCTCCACATGTTAGTCAACAAGTCACAAGCATATAGAACCCGAACATTTGAGTCCGAATTTTGTATGCGTGGTTGGATACGTACAGAAAATTTGCCATACAAATTTTTATCCCTCTGTTCAGTTCCATATGCCTGCAACTTGTAGTGGCTGGATCATTCATCCAGCTGAAGCCGGACGCTATTTGACAGCTTTTACCGACACTGCTCATGTCATAAGCCCAGAAAAGAATGAAAAAAGAAAAGAAAGGGTGAAAAAAGCAATTTTATTGAGAAGTGCCCAAACGCCGGGACATCACCGAATCGGGCACGACGATGATAACGGTACCGTACCATGGTAAGCCCCCCGCCAGCAATTGTCACTGTCAACCCTCACTCCTGGAACTCCAAAAACCCGCTTATTATCCAGTAGCGTACGGCATCTACAGGGCCTCCCGGAGCAGAGTAAGCCACAATTTCTTACCCCTTTGCCACGTTACGCTGTGAATACCGATACGCGATCCTGCAGGGCAATCTCAGATGGCCCTTAGAACGTGAGACAAGTGGATTTGCCAATTTACTCGAGTACGATGCGGGATCGTTCCGTCCGAATCCCGGTACGTGGTTCGGTTTGGTGGGTTGGGATATTGGATAGATGCCCGAGGTGGCCCGATGGCGTCTTACACCCACCCTGTCGGTGGATTTACTCTATCGTACTTTGCGGTGCTACCATTGCTGCCGATGGATGCGCTTATGAATACGAATACTAGACAGATGGAGAGCGAATGGCGGACAAACCGGAGACGGAATGGACATTCAGGGTCATTCCTTCTCACACACCTTTACTGGTAAGTTAGCTGCTTAGTGATGCTCCCGGTTATCTGAAACTATGCTTATAAGGGAATTAATCTGGTCATCCGATTGTGACCTGACAGATTGAAACGTTGGCTGCAGGGGGGAGTAAGCCATGGTACCTTGGAAATGTGCGAGGGGACGTGTGGGGTTAGTAGAGTATTATAGATTCGACAGATGTCAAATACCCGGGTTTTGGCATTTGGAAATCATAATCGGCGTGGAACGGACTGTGGCTGGTTGAGCACAGTGCCGCCGTATTAGCCCGAACAAGAGAAAAATCCCGTCCTAGGACGTCCAAGTTTCCATCTCACCATTACGCAGCGGTGGAGGGCCTAGGGGCGGAGGATTTTTTCACTGAGAGTTGGATTACCGGGTAACCATGCCTTGGACTATTAATTTATTCTTCAGAAGACCCCCCACTCCTCTTTTTTTCCACCACCCCCAACCGCCGAAGACCGGTACCTAATCTCTCATAACCACCCAATCTCTCATTCTCCCCTACCGGTAGTTAGCTACCGGTAGCCCTCTATCTAGGTCCTTCCTCTCTTTCTCGAAACACATTTCGCTGCAAACTTGTCCAGCCAACCTTGTCTTCCCTTCCCTTGAACCCTTCCTTCGAGTCAATCCTATCCTTGGCCTGCTGATCAATAATAACTCACGGAAACTGGCATATCCAAGCAACCAAACCAGACCAAACCAGTCTGACTGAACCTTTTTTTTCTTTCCTCGGTGACCAACTCACTCACCTTCCCTTAAACGCTTTCATTCACACCCAATCTCTCATACCACCCATCTTCATCATGCTTGCAACTGTCTTCAAATCTTCGAGAAACTTTTCGATGGTATCGAAAAACGCTTCGACAGTCTCGAAAAGTGGATCCGTTGGGTAGTGGCGGGTGGTTTTGTTATTATCGCCGCCTGCATTGGAGCTGTACGTTTGTGTTCTTCAACAAACATTTATTCTTTACGAAAGTACTAACACATGGAGTAGATGGTCCTAAAAGCTTTCGATTACGATGAGAAAATCAGAGAGAAGATAGCTACGTCAGCTAAGGAAGCAGCCGATCATTCTACTGCCGGGCTAGAAAGCAGCATCCTAAGGCTGGTGAAGCAACTAGAGAGTTCCCAGCCAAAGAAACACTAGGGACGGCGGGAGTGGAAAAGATTCTTTGCTTCTTCTTGCTTTTTTTTTCTTTGCTTTTTCTTTGCTTTTTTTTTTCTTCCTCCGCTTCCCCACATCCTGAGCCTGTTCGTTCATTCGTCCCCGGCGGGATAGAGATTGAATCACATTGCATCGCATCGGGGTCATAAAGAATCACTCTGCAGAGCACAGTACCGGTTTGATATAGTGTCGCATCGTGCCATATATATGGTCGCATAAAGGATGGGCTCGGATGTTTTGTTGTGTGGGATACGAGGGTCGAGCTGAACTAAACGAACGAATGATAACTGGTGGGTTACCGTAGAATCTCAAATAACTGAACCTCGCGCTAAGACGTCTGAAATTCCCTCTCTTGGATAGGGGGGGCGAGCGCACAGCGAAAACTGACTCCCTCAGCCCGAACTTAAGACAGAAAAAAAAGGAAAAAGAGTCAGGCCTTACCAGCAAAGGCAACTCCGACGTCCTAACGCCAGGTTCAATTATTTGAGATCCTACGGTATGTGTGTATGCTGGCGTAGGCTGCTATGCCGGTGCTCGTATATATAGACAACATACGAGTTCAACATGTGCGCACACACACCCGTGGGATCAGAGGTGGGTTCAGCGGTGCAAGACTTTGCGTTGTTTTGTTGGGCTTGCCTTGTGGTTGTGTTTACGGTCCTGTATCATATTATGAGATTGGATTGTCTCTGTTCGGAAAATGCATATTTCCAGATATCGTGCCAACCCGCGGTGCAATACTGTAGGTTCGAGCAAATGCATAGGTGCATAACAACACTCTACTCTACAGCCCCTGTGCAAAACCTTCCTTTCCTTCCAAATTTCCTTCCTTCCTCCCTCCTTTCGTCATCAGCAGCGTACCATTTTAGCAATGAATGACCCAACTAGCTTACCGGTATCTACCCTCCCCCAGACTCAACGCATATAATATCTATGGTACAAAAAAAGTTCCTCCAATCACACATTCGCTTCGCTTGGCAATCCGCACATCCCAACCCCATCCCATCCCATCCATCCCATCCCATCCCATCCGTCCCGGTACCAACACCGAAG
>QOVD01002616.1:39070-52408 GCA_003521225.1 Tuber microsphaerosporum | reverse complement strand
CCCTGTTTGTTCCAATACTTTACCCCTACCGCGAGTACTTGCACCGTACTGCAGGTACAGTACGTACGTTCAGCAGCTAAATTTATAGTTACACCCCCGTTGTCCCGACCTTGATATAAATAATAAGCCCGGATACCCGAGTACTGGTGCCGGTACATCGTTTTCGCTGGCGGTACATGGTAAATACCGGTAATCTGTGGGTTCTGGAATTGCTTGCGCTAAACCCTGACTTGTTGTTCCGGATTATAATACTTACCGGTAGTCTCTGTGCAGTACGTATCATAACTTACTAGTGCTGGAGAGATTCTTTAGGTTCTGGTTGTCTGAGGTGGTGGAGTGCTGCTGTATGTATGATATAATATGTAGGTACGGACTCTGGTGAGAGTGATAAGGGGGGTGTTAGTGAGTGGCTGGATATGGGTTTCTTCTGCCGTAGTCACGGGTCCTATACCGAATTCTTCTCCCTACCTGGTCAAAAACAATGTTCGAAAGAGATAACTATCGCACTGGCCAAATAAAATCTCCCCTCCACTAGCCTCTGGTTAGTAACCTATGATACCCCCCATTCTATAAAAAAAAAATCCCCCCTTGCACCAGAGCAATACGCTGTGCCAGTGCTCTTCGTAAAAGGTAAAAAGGTTATCAAAGCTAAGCTCAGAAGCTTTCAAAAGAGTTACGAAAAAGGACAAAAAGTTGAAGGACACTTTTTTTCTTCCCCCAGAGCCTCCCTTTAAAAAAAAAAAACGCTTAGAACAGACCGCTAAAAAACTCAAGAACCTCACAATTACATCTGATTCTTCATCAGAGCAAAAACTTTTGGGTAATGCACAGTAAGGTAAAAAGTACCCGGTAAGGTATTGTGCAATCAATCTCTAAAAAGGGAAAGAGAAAAAAAAAGAAAAAAAGAAAAAGAGAAAAAACTCGGGGAGCTCTAGGTTCTCTTTCGCGACCTTCAAGAAATCTACAATAGAAAGAAGCTAGAAAAAAGAAGAAGAAGAAGGAATGAACGAGGAATCATTCCCCTGCGCATTGCGCCGGATAGATCGCGTTTCATGGATAAGGGGTTGGTGGGTTGGTGGGTTGTGTGGGTGTGCTGTCTGAGACAGTGAAAGGGAGGATGAAAAGGTTCATGAGGGCTTCTTTGCGTCTGTTCCGGCCGGCATCGCTCGACACCATGCGGATGGGGGATACCGTGGGACACTTACCCGTCGTGGGAAGGTGGGTAAGAGAGGGAGAGAAGGAGGGAAACTTGGAGTTAAATTGTGAGTGAGTGAGTGAGTGAGTAAAGCGCTGTGAATGTGAGTGGTATAATGAATACATCTCGCATTTCGTATAATGCGGTGGACGAAACGCTTTGCGAGTGAGCAAGCAAGTATGTAAGGCCATGTCGCGAGGTCCATGCTAGACCTGACGCCCTCATGCAAAGTATCATACGATAGTTTTCTTCCTTCTGAGTGTGGTGAAAGTTCTAGATGCACTACTTACCCCCCCCCCCCCACCTCAAGCTCGTTTCTACTTTGGGCAACTAAAAGGTTCGCGATATATATATCTTTATTATCGAATAAACTAACTAAAAACTAAACCCGGACGTCTCCACCAGAGAGAGGTCATGAGCAACTAACTTAAGAGTCGACAAAAATGCACCGTAAATCCAAAACCAAACACCACCCAACCCAATCCTAATCTAACCTAATAATGATATCAACGCGGTACTCCGTCTAGATAGAGAATTAGTGGAGATGGTAGCAACAAAAGCGAAAACGAAAACTCCATACGCCTGTGTAAGAAAGAAAATACGAAATACAAGACACCAATCCCCCACAATCCGACTCAAGCCGAATGTGATTACAGAAATAAGAAAAAGAAAAACCCGCGTACTCCGTTGTAGCCGTCTGTCCATCTATGATGCCCAATATCCGCCGGCACATCCCGTGCCATAATCCGAACGAACACCCTGAACTCCAAGATACAAAGGGAAAGAAACTAAGTCGCCCGGGAGCAAGGAAAAAGAAAGAAAAAGAAAGAAATAAAGAGAGAAGAAAAAAAAAAAACTGAGGGAAGATAAAAGAAACGACACGCTATAATGAAATCGTTGCTCGTTTGTTCAAACTCCAGCTCTCTAGACCAAGCCGGAGTAAAGTCCTCGCCTGAGAAATATCGTTGTGCGCCATCCGTGCCCTTTCGCCCCAGGCGGCGAGCTCTTATGGTTTGCCGTAAAAAAAAACAACTCCCAAATCCAATGCAATGCTCCCAATTTTAAAATGCAGTTTCATAAAAGTTCCCTTCGCAAATATCTCGATGACCATGTCCGCCCGTGTGTCCACTGTGATTATCCTTTCTGCATTTATCGGTAGGAGTATCCTGAGCTGCTGCTGGGTGTGTAGTCTGGGAGGACACCAAGGTGAGATGAGCGCACAGACCCGCGGGAGTGGTTCTCGCACGCATAGCCAACCAAGACAGTCCTCTCTTGTATCGAGTGTCCCTGGCGGCCTACTGACTGGCATTGGTCGATGCCGTGGACGAAGTAGATGCAGTTGCAAACAGCAAAGCGTTCGGTGATGCGAATACACATTGTGATAGCGTGTGTAGGTAGATTTATAAAATCTGTGAGATGTGAAAAGCTGGCGAGGCGGACGGTGGGAAGTAGTGTATAGTTTGTAGTGTGAGTTAGGGCGGGGGGTGGTAGTAGTAGTAGTGGTGGTAGAAGTGGTGGTAGTGGTAGTGGTAGTGGCTGTAGCGAATGTCAGGGGTGTAGGCAGTGGTGAATGGAAGTGTAGATAGGAGGGAGGGATGAGGCTGTTATATGTTAATGACGATCTGGAGGTATGATAGAAATAGTGCTGGCTGAGAGTCTGAGGACAGTTCTTATAACTTGCACCCACTTGAGAGCATCTCAGGCTCAGGCGCAGCCCACACCCCTGCCCGCGCCGGCCATACACCCCCCACCCCCAAGTTAGAAAATTTCCGAGCAGGGACAATAACGCCGTACCGCACCCGTGCAAGGGGGGGGGGGTGAGGCTGTTAAAGTGAGGTGTGGGAGAACCATGGAGGCGGGAAATAGCGAATGGTGTCAGATGTCGACCACCTGCGCGCCCACCAAACAGCAGCAGCGTCGTGACTTTCCGGTGAGTCCTAGCAAAGCAGCAAAACACTCTCACAATCCACGAGATGAATCCCATCTTCGCCCCCCCTCCTTCCTTCCTCTTGCTAGCCCACAAAGTCGGTTAGCATTCGTACACAGGTTACGCAAAAGAGCCAACAGCCTCAAGTGCTACGCTGCAGACCTATGCGCTGCATGCAGGACCAAAAACCAATTCCCGCCCACTGCCTGGAAAAATGGAGAAGGGAAACGCAGGGTGAATTGAAATCAGGGAAGCATGAGCGATGAGTGATGGGTGGGGATGGATGATGGGCTATGGGTAAAAGGAGGGATCCCGCCCCGAGTACCATATTGCATCGCAAATCGTCTGCCAGAATGTCTTCCGCAGTCCTAGTCGAGAGTGCCCTGTCTCGCGCCAGAAGTTTTCTTTCTTGTTTTGCTATTATCATTTCCATTCAGAAACTCAGTTAGAATTCAGTTTTAGTCACGCAAATTGGTGACTCTGCCCCTCATTGTCATAATAGAGGCTGCAATAAGAAAGCATCGCTGCTGCAGCGGGTATCGGAATGGCGCCCACCGATCGCTCTCTGAACTTGCTAGACAACGTTAGAATAGCAAGGAAGTAAAAATCGCAAACTACCCTACAATGGATAAACCGTATTTGTTCGAGATTCCTAGATATGATTTTAGCGCGAGGCAGATTACGGTACCTTTTCCCTAAATCTGATTGTGGGTGGGCGAATGTGAGGGTGAGTCTGCAAGTAAGCCTTGAATCAGTTCAATTCTCTTGGATTCAAGAGTCCATTTCTCGGTGCATCCCTCATCTTCGGCCACCCCTACTTCGCTACTCTCGAGAGAGGAATAGGGCGTTTGTGCAGAACCCAAGGGACAGGGCTGATGCACGATGGATAGATCTCAGCTGGGGTACTCAGTGAGCGGTTGGCGGTTTAGAAGGGGGGGGGTGGGTGAAAGAGTGCGTGGGATGAGAAGGAGCGGGGGTTGCGATGGAGAGGACAGAGCAAACAAGGGGAGAATTTTGGTGTGGATGGATCGCGGGTGTCAGATCGGCGGAATCAGATGCTGCATCTCCCGGCGCCAGAGGATTTTTGCCCAACAAACGAACTTGCAGAAAAGAGAAAAAATAATAATAAATGGTGGCAATAGTAACCAACACCTCAAGGGATCAAGGCGATGATGATAATGATGATAATGATGATGATGATGATGATGGATTGGTGATAATCATGGCCGCTAGTGAGAACAGCGCCATTACAGCCAAACTAACGTATTTGGGACCTTTCTATCGCCGTACATCACCTTGTCCGAAGGTTGAGGTATTCAATGACACATACCGTACTGTGGATTGCACTCTCTCATCATACGGATTTTGCTATGCTCTTTTACATGCATTGCATCTATCTCTCTTTCTCTCCTAAGCTACCTAACTCGTTTGCTACTCTCACGAGACCGCTCTACTTCACTCCACACTTCCACAGCCACACAGTTCCAGCGTATCAAAAATAACTCACAAATTATGGGTTCGGCAAACGGTACGTAGCGTGTGAGAGCGAGAGGAGAGAGGAAAGGTGGAGGGTTGAAGGGGATTGAATTGGTGATTATGTGAGACCTGAGCTTTTCTGTAGCCCTATCCCATAGGCTCCATTAGCTGCTGCGGGCGAGGGAGGGAAAGAATCCCTTACCTTGTTTAAGGCTGGAGATACCACCCGATGCGTGGAAAGAAAGCGCACCGAACCTGTAAAGAAGGGTGCAAAGGAAAACCTGTTCGCATATGATGAACCGGCCCTGTGAAAGAGGGATTCTCATTCAAACTTTTCAGAGACAAAAAACTCTAGGCAAAGGTTCGTCTGGGCTGTAGTAGAATTCAGGCACGGTGTCTTTCTGTGCGAGCACGGTACCGGTACTCGTACAATAGGTATGATCTGGACTAGTACAGATTAGGAAAAATTCTGGAAACCCGAGGCCAGTGTTCCCACCACCTTCTCCCCCGTCTTTGACTGTACTGTTTCTCCACCAAATCCGAAATTACTTCCTGAAATGACCCGCGTGGCATGAGCCTCTCAAATGTTTCCTGTGCGAAGTTTGCCTCCTCCTCCTCGAGCCGTGCCCTGGTATCTTTCTGCCTTCTTCATCGAAATTTGTTTCCTCGCTCACTTTTGGCCCCATTCTACCGTGTTTCCCACATACACACAAGCCTCCTAAAGGGAGGAAGGAGGGAAATTTGTTCCTGGTTCAATCATTGGAACGAATTATAATCCCGCCCCACTGCATTGGTAGCGTCAAAGACATAATTCATCAAAAGTGCGATGATTCATCGAGAAAAAAAAGAGGCGAGAAAGGGAGATCGCAGCCAAAAGTTCGTCGCGCGCCTAAAATAAGTTACCGACCATTCCCAATCCGTGCGAACATCCCAGGTGCTTATTCTAATTTCGGCACCGCTAGTCCCCTCTCGGCGCTCTCCGGCTTCACACTCCTACTGCCTACCAAACCTTTCCTGACGAACTCAACTCTTCCCACCCTCGGTGACTTGGAGCACTGCGACTCTTATCGTGAACTGTATAGGAGGGTGGGGGGAGTTTGTTGATTATCCCTTCGACCCTGCTCAACAATACCGGTAGTAGTACCGTACTGCGGAAGGTCGTATTAGCCATCACCAACTCCAAATTCCGAAAGACTCATACCAGAAGTCAGAAGACCAGGCAAGTGTCTGCGAGTTCCATTAATGGGAATCAAAATTCATGAACACCAGCATTTTATCGTGTCTCACTCTTATTTTATTTTTATTCTTTAAAGAAAATAATTTCTTTGAAATCTATCCTCGGAACAATTACGCAAAGGTTTCTTCTGTTGGAGTCAATCTCCTTCCAAGTACCAGGGGGTATAGTGTGGCATTTATTGCCCTACTGTTGAATGCAACGATCCACGATAGAGCATTGTAACAAACAGATATCGTATGTACTTTTGTCCTACGGGAGGCACTGCCCCACTCTAATACTGGTACAGGTTTCTATAATACGAACATTATTAATTGCGAACCTTGGGGTTCAAAGGCCCCCGTGACGCTATTGTGATACTGTCTATATCATAGGGTACTCGGTGTGCAATGCCGTAAAATTCCGTATAGTACTCTCATCTATATCTCAAACCACCGTATGAGGCGTGAATATGAAAGAGTCACTCATCCAGTCACAGCAGATAGCGAAAACTCGGCACCGGCCTACGAAGCCTCGCTCGTAATTACGCTGCTTATGGGGAATATGATAATTATCGGAGTTGTCAAACATAGCTTATGGCCATGCGATATCGAATAGCCACGCGATATCGAACATTAGCCGAACTTTCATCTCGCCTTTATTCGCTAGCTCCCGCTTAAAGCCGGAGATGTGCTTTTGTTTCCGCAGGAGTTTTGATACCAGTATCGCATCTCCATTCGTGGCGAAGTAGCAGAGTTTCAGGTTCGAACCGGCCTTTGTGCCTGTACTAGTACTCGAGTACTAGTACTGAGTAACTTAGCCTGTCTCGCGGCAGGTGCTCGTACTATACTGTGTTGTATAATACAAGTACCTGCTCGCCGCATCTCGTTCCTGCTGAGAGATATCTCCCGGAATTCAGGCGCTTTGTCCATGCGGCTCAAAAGAAGCCACCCGCTCATCCATGCCTAATGATCTGGGCCCATCATCATCATTATCATCGCCATACACCACATTTCCGAAACCATGGGCTCCTTGCTGGTACAGTACGTTACGGTATAATAGTGTTCCGTGCAGTACCGTACCCTGAGTATGCATCCTACAGCGCTTCCCCACGATGGATCTTGCTGATCACACCCCCCCCCATTGAGCTATGCTGTATTTAGCACTTCTCGCGGTAACTTACCGGTACGGTACTAGACCAACCCTCCCGGTATGATAATTAATTCCGCAACTCTTGAACGGAATGTTCACAAAAGTTCCGTAAAATATTACGATACCGGCCCATGATTTGTAGGGGCGCTATCGTAGATCTCAATTTGGGACATGGTAAAAAAGGGAATGGGAGAAGAAGAAGAAAAGAAAAAAAGAAATACCGATTCCTGTTTTTGCTGAGCCGTTTAATTACCGTCCTGGCTACGGTTCAGTAAGTTACTCGAGCACAGCACAGTACCTGAACATCAGTGGATACCACGTACGTATGATGCGGTGTTCCATTTTTGAAAATGCTGCGCATTCAGGAACACTTTTGTCCCTTGCACGAATAGAGAGAGAGAGAGAGAAGAGCTACACAGATACTAGGCAACCAGCACCAACCAACGCCCACTCCGGGGTAACAGTCGCATAAAAGTTGGCCCGAGCTCGTCAAACCTGAAAATCCCCCCCCTTGCAACTTCGCGGGATAATTTCGTCTAGCTGCCGAATGATTTTCGAAAATACACATACACGTAACACGGCGTGACACCAAGCATACAGTAAAGTACCGCATATCCATCCATCCATCCAGCACTGCCCAAGGGGATGGGACTCGTAGTTGACCTGTGAGTGGAGGGAGACGTGGTTTGAGCTCCCTCCGGCTCCCTCGGACACCGAGTGACATGTCACGAAGACGAGTATGGTATGATATAAGAATAGTTTTTCCCTCCAGGGTCACGGGCCCGCCGAAAAAAAACCTCAATATATTCGTTGAATCACATCACGCACAAGGTTCGGAAAGGAGAGCACTGCCAGTGCCTTGTAACGGAAGATCTCCATTCGATGAGTGGTGTTTTTCCTTTGAATTAGTCCATTTCACTAGCTTAAACCCCGCTGTCCCTCATTTCTAGGCTGGCGGGCCTTCATTCCTTCCTTCATTCCTTCATTCCTTCATTCCTTCCTCCTTCCTTCATCACCCCAAAGTTCGGGCGCTTAACTTATTCCAGGATGGCACAGCCAGCATCGGGATCAAGCGAAATTTTTTTTCATTTTACACATTTCATTAATCAACGAGTGATTGAGGGTTCTGCTTTCGCAGGCATTATTGTCAGATACTTAGATCAGAGGAAGGTATTAGTTATTCCACGAGACAGGACTAGACTAGGAGTAAGGAAAAGGCGAGGGATTGTTAACTCGCTTGAGTAAAGCCTTCAGGCAAATCCCGTTTCGCCTGTCATATATTACACCTTACCTGTATTATACGCGCCAGCGCAATAACGTATGAAAGCTTGCATATTGCGTTACCCTTGCATCTCAAACAGGAACCTAACTTATAATAAGAGGTACAGTATGTAGAGAGAGAGAGAGAGAGAGAAAGCATTAAATTATCCATCACAAAACTAAACTCGGAATGTGGATAAAATGTTTTCTGGCGGTAATAATAATTCCAAATCTCTCCTTTTTTCAAAACCAAAAAAACATGATTACCATCACCGCCCCCCCCCTCCCTCCCCTGCTAACTAACTAACTTAGCATCAACGGGTTTTAGCGCTAAAATTAAAGCTTTACTGTACATAATTTCAAGTGAGACAAAATGGCACATAATTGATTACCGGTAATTAATCCATCCACTTCATATCATACAGTAGAGACAAAAAACCCTTTTTTCCAAACCAGTTTTTCCCTCTTTTCTTTCTTCGCCTTTCTTCGCCTTTCTTCGCCTCTTGATGATCCTCAAAGTTTGGCTCGGCGGATCGCAACCTACCTACCTACCTGCCTGCCTGCCTGCTTGCCTGCCCGCTTAGCAATCCATCCCATAAGGTCATAACACCGCCGCATTCCTGCAAATGAGCGGGGATGGGGATCCAATCATGCGGCCGTTGGAAAGGAATCGTGCGGATGCAACTCTGGTGTTTTATGCGGTCGCAATGCCGGAGCTTGCCTACCTAGCCTCGCCTGTTCTGTTCATGTTGTTTGTCGGAGGTTTTATTTTATTTTATTTTATTTTTATTTTTATTTTTACTTCAAATCAACTTTTTTGGAAATCATAAGTTAGCGAGTACCATCGGTATAATAAGATTGTGGCTTGAGAAAATCGTTCTTGCTGAGGGGTTTTCCCGATGGTGGCCGGTTGCTGCATACAGTACCGTACGATGCCCCATGTGTTTTAGGGGACCGGGAGATAGATACATTTTTGTTCCATTTTTCATCGTGAAAATCTCCGGTATGATAGCATATGGGGCGTTTGAGGTTGACATTTGTGGCACCGGGTTTCCGGTGTGGTGACGGTTTACTTTTTTGTGGGTGGGGTGGGGGGGGGTTCTTTTTGCATAAGGAATGCTGGGCTTGTTCAATTGCTACCGTACTTGTAATTTAGCTGGCATTTAGCACTGTGAGTGATGAATTGTGTTGCTCAGATGCCCGATGGTTTCGCCTAGATGTTTTGCGGTGGGGGCGCAAAAAACTGAGCCGGATTTGACTTATCATAGTATTTCGGTCTTCTTGCATAATTTCATAGCTAATCACCTGAGCCCTCTACAATATTATCGAGCTTTTAACTTCTCCCATCAGCAATCGTTTTTCCGCTCCGGATAGCATTATCATAGAAGGGGAGTAACAAAAAGAAAAAATAGAAAGAAGCGAGGGATCGGAGGTCCGGGTAACATGAAAGATGCACTATATTCGCTACTGCCTGGGGGTCCTTTTTCTCCATTGGAAAGTGCAAGAATGCTCACCCCCCCCTCCCCCATTCTCCGTTGTTTCAAGTATATCAAACTGCCCAATTATGCTAACAATATACAATTCCTTGCCCCATCCCAAATATGCAATCGCGATAAAAAAATATTCCGGCATTCACCGATTTGTGGCTTTGCACTTGTGCTGTGCTATTGTGTAGTACCGTCGTAGTACTGTACACAAGCAGTAGAACTTTCCATTCAACCGCCGGATTCTCTTCGTGGAATATCGGTAGAAAAGAACAATGATACACAGTACTGTGGGATAACCGCCACGAGTCGCATCGTGTGTACTGTATAGTACTGTACAGTACCCGTACCGCACTCTCCCGCCTCGGGCTCCGTAAATTCCGGACTCCGTTCGGCCGCACCTCGTGCTTCTTCTTCTGCTCGTCTGTTCCGTCTCATCTATAATTGTAGACTCTTCTTCGGCAAAGTAGGAACCGCGAATTATTCATGTGCTCAACCATCATCATCATCATCACCAGCAACTAACTAACTAACTAACTACCTTACGCATCTTAAAATGGAGAAATCACCTAGCCAGCCATCCGGAGAGAGGGATGCTCTCCGAGTTAACTTTTTTTTTCTCTCCCTCCTTCCCCCTCTTGCGCGTCTCAGGTTTAAGCTTTTGACTTGTTAGAAAGAAAGAAAGAAAAAAACTCGATTACCGGCATGCTGGGAGGTGGGTCTCTCTCTCTCTCTCTCCCCCTCCCCCGCACGATGATGATGAGTGGAGTGGAGTAGACGGTAAGTAAATCGGTCGGTCAATCTCCCGGTCAATCTATTCCGTCCCGATGGAATCCCGAGAACTGAAGGACTGGAAAAACCTGGAGTACCGCGTTCAAGTGTTATCATATAATATCATATCATATTCATATTATCGAAAAGCACAAGCTAATCGGTAATATAATAGATCGGGAGAATCGTTTTGCTGGGGGCGGCGGCCATTTGTGCACAGTATGATGCTAGTAAATACTGTAACTTACTAGTACGGTACTGTGGATCCACATAACCGGGTCTCTATGAGCAGGCAATCCGTATCGCACGTTTATGTGCCGTAGTAATATGTACAGTATAATATAGGCACTTTTGTGTAGCGATCTGGAAATCTAACTTAATAGGAAAAACCCTGTGGGGGGGGTGTGTGTGTGTGATGTATATAGGTTTGGTTCACAGGAGAATTTCCAATCCTCCCCCATAGGTTATGTGGCTCCGTAGATTATGGATTTGTTCTTACGGGTTTGTAGTACAGGTATACCGTAAGTGAATAGGTATTTAGAAGAAGAATGGCGACATGTGAAATGTGCCTTCCCCCCCCTTTGTTATTGTTATTATAGTTCATGGTGTCACGGTGGGCTTGGGGCGGCGGCCGGCTGGCGTCCGGCTGGCGTCCGGTAAGTTACTTGCCTGCTGTGGACTTAAATAATTTAATTGACCATTACCAACCCTGTGGAACCTTTGGAATATGTCGTTATTGGACCTTGGTATCATATTATAATATTATTATGTATTTTTGGTTAACATAAAAAGAATAACTGAGCACACCTATGTACTGTACGAGTACAGCAGTAAGGGTAACAACTTTTTGCCATTTTCAACTCGCCGTAACCAATTACCTAAACATTAAATATTCTCTGTTGTTATCTGGGGGTGTCTAATTATTTTTGCTAACTAATAATACTGTATCGCGAATATTTTACCTCAGAAACCCTGGTCACGCATATGTATGTCTGGTCAAGATTTGGAAATTAGGTAGAGAACTCTAAAATACTATTTCTAGAGGAAGGTGGCTTCCCTGGAACGAAAAAACTTGCCTGATACTTTGGAAAAAGTGAGATTCTCGGAATTGACTGCTTTGAGGCTGCTGGGTGAAGCATGCACGGTAGCGAGGAAAGGCTGTGACCTTAGTTGAGTGGATGCTAGTGGCCTGAGCTAAACTGGAATAGTTTGTAGTGGAGGGGGGTGGGGGGTTCGTTATCTGACTACTGTTGCTATCCTATTCTTACTAACTGGGCCCCAATGCTGTAATACTGGTGAAATAGACCCCTTTCGGAATGGTACAGGTTTGTTACACAGTTGGATTCCACTTTCAGGTCACCTGTATTGTACTTTTGTCCCGGAGAGTGTCTTAGTATTGGCCCTTAGTTTAGCCCTTGGAGCCGGGATCGGGCGAGGACTAGTATCGTACGTGTTGAAGGTTGGGGCAAGCGAATTGGGGGAATTTTTAGTGCTCCGGTAAAGTATGACCCCTAATAGAACGGCTCTTGGCGTAAGTAGATAGGGAAAAACATTTCCCTTGGGTCCACGCACAGTATAATTTTGCATATTAGTCAGGATCGACCTCCACACTTGTCCCATCGTTTCGCGATATTTGCTTCCTTGCTAGTGTTGTCTGGTTAAGGGTTACAGGTTTGGTAGAGGTTGATCTCATAGCAGTGCATTGGGTCTTGTTGAATTATAGAACCTTAGGGACCTCTAACCGAAGTGGGGGTGCACGAATACTGGGGACTTCAGGAGCATGCTGGTATCCTTGGATATGGGGAATGATCTGGTGAATGGCTCGTATAGGATTTCTCAATCTGTTCGATTCGGAATGCTCCAGCTATGTACCTAGGTAGTGAAATGACTCTCAAACCTTCACTTGGAACGCTTTACACGTGGGCGACTGGATAGGGTAGCCTGTGATAGGTGAGCCGGATATCTATATTGGCTTTGGTTAGATTATGCTGTGTAAGTCCTACACGAAATTAGTTGGTAAACGGAAGCTAGGGACATAACTTGGCGACTACAATTGCTACCATTGGTGACACTGTTGAGCTTCGAGAGACACTGGCCTGGTGTGATAGGCGCGAGCTAGGCGAAAGGCGGGGATAGTGCTCATCTTCTCCACCGGATATTGAGTCGGCTGCCTATACCACAAGTGTGCCTTTATGCACTCATAACTATCCGAGACTTGATCTAACACCTGGCGAGCCAAGGGAAGCCCCCACGGGACCCTTTCAGTCTCTGGTTTCAATATTCGAGTGATGGTTCGTGATCACAGGCAGGGCTAAGCCTGTTATGAGGTAACACTAGCCAACTCCCTGCTCCATGAGAACTTATAGAACGAACGGCGTAAATAAGCTCTCTGCACACGTGATATCGAATAACCCTGATAACTCGTGTACATCGATCCTCTTTAGCACATCTCCTGCGGGTGACCCCCGACGAATCCTTATGATAGTTGCCTCGAGGCACGTGAAAGAGGGACTTTTGAGGCATTTGGAGATTTTTAGTGGTCCAGGGTGAGCTTGAGGGCTGTTTCCTGCCAAGTGGAATCATCAGCAAAACGTGCTTTTCGGGCTGCTGCGGGTTGTAAACGAGGGAGCAAGGATGGGGGAGGGGGAAGGCCGGAACACAGTACTGTAGATCATACTGGTGGGGGGGCGACATTTGCGAACACGGCTGCTATTGCATATCACTCAGATCCAAGGAAAAAGCTGAGGTTTGGCGGTATGCAATAGCAGTCGTGTTTACAAGCGCCACTCCATTTCGAGGGCGCCGCGGAGGAGGCTCAGAAGCCAGGTTCGAACCTTTATGCATAAATAAAATGTGCTGC